>JARYHS010011408.1:73157384-73239186 GCA_031002005.1 Vandiemenella viatica
TATTTTTTTCAGGTTAATACCCATAATGGCCGGGGAGCGGCGCGCGGAGCTCTCGGCCCAGCGTTGACTCACGTGTGCTTGTTTTCAACGTGTATCTCGACAACCATATGTCGCAGAGGGATGAACGATATACCATTTTAATGCTGAAAGTGTGTACTACAACTTTGATCATAGGTCCCGACCTGGTAACTTTGACAGTTTTTTCCGCAATGCAGAGAAATCGAAAAAAAAAGTTATGTTTCGTACTGCCTTCATGATAAAATGTGACTATACTTTTACTTTTAAATAATAATAGTGCCGATATTACACTTTTATGCAGTGGTTAGCCTATCCTAATTACCTAGGGTGCAATAAAAGGTTACTGAGTCTGACATTTCAAATTTTACAACAAGTTTATACAGATTTGGCACTCAATCCCTATTTAAGCCCTTTTGACCAAAAAAAAAACTATGACGCGGACACCCTAGAGGTGGGGACTTTTTAGTACTTGTTTCTAAGGTACTAAGGAACGTCTGTGCCACATTTCAGCTCTACATTATTTTTTTTTGAGGTTAAACCTAAAATGCCTGGGCTATAGTGAGAATATTGAAAGATCAGACAGGGGACAGGGACCAGCCAGTCCCTATGCGAGTCATTGTAACCACGCCCCTATTCCAATTCGTTACTTTCTGAGGAAACAGATATAACTATAAAAAGTCAGTTCTCCCCGTATTGATACATACGTTCCCATTTCGTTGTTTCTAACGGAGCGATGTATAAATACTGGTGACGTTGCGTGGTGTTCAGTGTTCCTACTCGTGACGCTTTACGATCATTGCTATGTAAACAAACATATTATCTCTGACGATGGATGCAGCATGAATAAATAAATAACGCGGCATTCAGAAAAATTCAGTCATTATTAATAAAGACGGCCACGGAAACCTAATAAATTAAAAACCACGTTAAGTGTTCTTAAACAAGTAAAAATACCTTGTTTACTGCATTCAAAAATGCTGCACAAGAAGATGAGCATTTGCTACCATTCGCAATATCCCTGGTTCACGACAGTATATTACGTAAAATCACTGTAATTACTTCGCAGTCAGTTTGGCAATTCGTGTTAAACAGCTGCCACACAGCTGAGGTTAGGTGCAATGCGTTCAGGTTAGAACATCCAGCTTGACGTACCGTCCGTACTCATTCACGTAATCATCTAGAAGAAAGCTGTGCTGCTCCCCTGTATCAGCCTAATTAATTACACACAACTCAGAGAAAACCTACACTTATCACGCATCAAACAGATTTCAAGTTCTACATCAGAAGGAAACATTTCGCTCGTCTCCTCTCCTCTCTCCCAGCTCCCTTCCCTCTGCCGTCCCCTGTCCCCTTCTTCCCTTAGCCCACGAGAGACCGGTTCGTAAACGGAGTAGCAGAGTTGTGCAACTTTTTTGCTTGACAATATTTCGTGTGGTCTGAGTTTGGTACAGAAGGTCGATGGTATTTATACATGTGCATTTTTTTAAAAAAATATACCTTAATCATAAACCATAGCAGGTTGGTTTATTTGTAACTTCCACTCTTCTGAATTTTTTTAATATATATTTTTATTTTCAGGAAACTGAGTTGCCAGGCAGAAGCAACAAGTATCACCGACGAAGAGATGGAACTGTTACTGTTTTGTGTGAACGAAGATTTCTTCGGTGGAGCTAGCCTCGGAAATACAGTGTTTTTACTACACAATCCGACGGTATACCCGTGAAGCCAGGTAGACGGTAACGAAAATGTCGATAGGGTAAATTATGTCCCACAGCGATTCTGCAAAAGGATTGTGGTCAATATTACTGTTACAGTCACCAGTTTGTTCCAACAACCATCTATACTGTCAAAGTGATGACTACCTAAAACATTTTTTCTTCGCCCCCCTTTCTTAGTTGGTTGACATTAATTAATATTTCAGAAGCAGATCAGAAAACACCATGATATTCAGTATGGGCACTCTTCAATCTGTCTTCTCAACGAGATCATGTGTAAATTGCAGTTGGCAGATTTATAAATTGCTGAAGAATTTGTATCAATGTGAATGTTTGAACAAATAATAATAAAAGTCTCTTCTATTTTTCTTAATGGTAGACGGAATATTCTTTCTTAAACAAATGATGGTTTTATTAGATTTGTTAACAGTTAGTGTCAACAGAAAAATGGAGTTACTTCAGTAGCGGCTCGTCCTTAAAGGCTCTGAGGCGGAGCCGCCCCAAGAGATATATTAAAATATGTTTTTAAATAGAGTAATACAGAATTTAAAATAACAGGAAGTATTTCCAGAATTTTAGACACACGTTAAAAGCAGTGACAGTCAATATTTTTAGGACTGTTAATATAAATGAATGTTTCTCAAATGGGTAGTATTTTTGAGGCTCCATCTTCGGAATCTCATAAGACTGTACGTCGCAGAAGATTGTGGGCGTGGCTTTTACGGAGTATTGCTCTTATGGTCTCATTTTAGGCTCTCAGAGCGTAGCCTAAGGGTGCGGTACCAACCCAACCATTATTTTCTTGAAACGTTAGTTACAGCGTAGGGAAGTCTGCAGTGTGGTTGAACTTCTACTCTCGAATCCCTGTGTCTGTATCTCCAGTTTATGACTTCATCCTTGACTAAGCGACGTTAAATATTAATGTTTTGACAATGTAAAAGAAAATTTAATTTCTCGGGCTTTGGCTACACTGTCAACATTAGTACAACTACACTAAGTTTGCAAAAGTTCCGCCAGAGTGCACTAAGATACAATAGCATAACTTTCACCACCTAGCGAGAATTTTTTGAACAATTAATGCAATAGGCGCACAAACGTATCATTGTCTAAGTTGCTAAATAATTTGCACGAGGAAGTGTTATTTGGAAGTTTGTTTTTGTGTGTTGTGCTGTGGAGCCTGAACTCTTGTGAGTTATATTTTCCTTTTTGAGAATAGTTGCAGCTTTCTGGCGTTCTGAAAGTACAATTATGAATTCGGTTTGTAATTTACTGGGAAAATTTTTGAACATGAGGTTAGGGTAAAAGCGAAGAATCTTGGTGCGCCGAGACCTGATCTTAACATCAGTCAAGAACAAAAACATTGCAAATCCAGGAAAGGGTATGTTCGCAATTTTAGCAGAGCAATGTATGATGCTGCTGAGTGGTTGTGTGGTTGTGAAGTGAAGAATGCATTTGTCTGTTTCTCATGTCTTGTTACGAATTCTAATGACAACGCATGGACAGAAAATGGAATTACAGACTTGAAGAATTTTCACGCGAAAGTGAAAAAACATAATTCCAGTGAAAAACATTTGAATGGAATCATTGAGTTTTCTTTGTTAGGGAAAGTTGACATTATGTGCCAGCTAGATAGTGCCTACCGCCTTAGCATAAAGACATACAATGAAAATGTATCAAAAAATCGATACATACTGAGTAAACTGGTTGACTGCATAAAATTTTGTGGCAAATTCGAGCTTGCTTTGAGGGGACATAACGAAACGGATAATTCCAAGAATCCAGGGATTTTTCGACGATTAGTTGATCTAATGTCAGAACTGGACAGCATCTTGAAGCAGCACATTGAGAAATCAGAAAATCGTGTTTTCATGGGCCTGTCTAAAACAATTCAGAATGAATTGCTGGAATCAATTTATGAGGTATGTCTCAATCTTATCAGGAGTGAACTGTCAAAGACAAATTACCTAGCAATCGAAGTTGATGAAACCACTGACTGTTCAAATTTGTCACAACTGGTTCTGATAATTCGATATGAGTTACTCGGTAAAATATATAAAAGATTTATTTCCTTCATACAACCAAAGAGTCGCTGTGCAGCTGGTGTAAGTGATGTCATTCTCGGCGAACTACAGAAAATGAAAGTAAATGAGACACCCGAAAAATTAACAGCTCAGTGTTACGACGGTGCTCCTGTCATGAGCGGCAACAAGGGTGGGGTTCAAGTTAAAATCAAAGAGGTGTATAAGAATGCTCACTTTATTCACTGTTGTGCACATCAGTAAAATTTAATTATCGAACGTTGTGTAACAGGCAATAAACAAGTGCGGATCTTTTTTAGCAACTTGGAAGGAATTTCTACTTTTTTTTCTCAGTCTCCTAAACGCACAGCGTTTCTTGACGAGATAATGAAGAAACGTATTCCTACCTGTCCTCAGTCCATCAGATGGAATTTCAAATCGCGGTGCGTAACCACTGTATATAAATACAGAAATGAAATTCTTGAGTGTATACAAAAAATTATTGACGAAGATGGTAATGATTACAGGACAATAAACAGAGCTTTGGGACTGAAGGGTTTCCTGCAAGACGATGAATTCCTCTTTTGGTTACAGTTTTTTTAACAAAGTCATGCCTCATTGTGACATTCTATTCAATGAACTCCAGCAAAGGAATATTGATGCAGTGAAGACAATGAAATACGTGTCTCACTTTGCAGCAGCTGTTCAACGTATTAGGGCCTCACTTGAACTTGACAACCACTGGGAGCAGGAAGAACCAGCTGCAAAACATGGACGTTTCACGGAAGGTGTGTGCACTAGACGTCTGTGATCGTATCATAACGCAGGTCAGTGACAGATTCCGATTTAGTGAACACTTGTCAGTTGCACGGTTGTTTGAAACGTCATTGTTTTCTAAACACCACATTGTTTTCCCAGAACAAGAACTAAAAACAGCTGTTAATTTGTTTAAATTAAAATCTCCAGAGTTACGTTGTGAACTAAATGTGTTGTACAGCCGAAAAGATTTCATGAAAGCAACAGGTGCTTTGACCTTATTGAACTTTCTTTATGAAAACAACTTGGCACAAGCGTTCCCTGAGAGCGTTAAACTTCTGCAGATAATAGTAACATTCCCAATGACGACTGGAGAGGCAGAACGATGCTTCTCTACACTGAAACGAGTGAAAACATTCGTGCGAAATACTATGAACGAGGACAGACTTTGTGCGCTTGCGATGTGTTCTCTTGAAAAAGAACTTCTGAGTCGACCAAATTTCAATGAAATGGTCATAGACCATTTCGCAACGCAGAAGGGGAGACGAGCTGATTTCATTTATAATCAAATTAATTAAGGTAAGCAAAACGTGCATTATTAGATGAAAAGGAGAAAATTCATTTATGTCATTCATCATTTTCATTTACGCCATCAGGCCCAAAGCATCTCGGGCCGCTACAAGAATTCGTCTCCATTTGGGTCTGCCTTCCGCTTTATGCCGCTGGTTGCTCGTCTTCAGCCCTACCTGAAAAACGTCCTCACCAAGTCCATAGTTCCATCTCTCCCGTCACCTCCCCACTTCTTCGTGGTGTTAATTTCTTTTATGTAACTATGTAATTTACCAAATGAAGTCACATAAAAGTTCGATATTCCTCTCATGAATTTGTCATTGACAAATGTACCTGAAATTTCATAAAACACACATTTAAAAATACTGATTTGTATAGATAATTTCTTGCAGGTAGCATGTGTTTCCTTTTGTTCCTGTTTTCCTTTTTGTTTGTTTATTATTTTAAGTAGTTGATGACGGAAAACAAAGGAAGGAGGCCTACAGTGAAAGCAGCTGCCAAAAATACTATTTTTAGACGGAATTATAGGGGGCGAAAAAAAATCGGTAGAACTCTTCCCATCGAGACTTTGACCGCAGGGGTAAAAGATTCGCAGCCTTCCCCAGCATCAAAACCACGAGCCGCCACTGAGTTACTTAATTATTATTTTCACAGAAACTGGGTTGATAAGATTTTTTTTGTATGTACTACTGTTTTTTGTTATTCGTTAACTACACGTTGCCTTAACATTAATGTATACTACTTACTATGAAGGATGAAGGAACTCGTAAAATTATAATATAACACGATCTGCTTACGATAAAATATCAGCAACGACATTTTTCTCTACTCTAAACTTATTTCTATACTTCGTTTTCTAAGCTAATTTGCTAGGCTTTTACGGCTCGTTGATATTCGGGAGGACGCCAGCTCGAATCCCCGTCCGGGCATCCAGGTTTTGGTTTTCCATGGTTTCCCAAATCACTCCAAGTAAATGCCGGGATGCTTCCTTCAAAAAGGCCATGGCCGAATTCCTTCCCGTTCCTTGTCCCCAGTCCATTCCGCCTCTAATGACATCGACGTCAACGTAAAGCCATAAGGTAAAAAAAAATAAAAAAATTGATATTGAGGTTATTACCGCCGGGTAAGGTTGGGAAGGGGAAGGGGAAGGAGGAGCCAAGGGAAAGAAATTTGGCTCCGGTCTTTTGAAGGTACCGTTCAAACGTTCACCTGGAGTGATTTCGGGAAATCATGGACAACCGCTATTGGTGCGACCGGGATTTGAAAACTCGACCTCCGGAATGGCAGCTCCAAACGTGTACCACTCGCACAATAAAACGTTTCTGGTATTGATGAGTCGTTTTCATGCAATTACAACCATTCGTCAAAGAACTTCTTATCACTATTAATAATGCGAATCATTTGTATAAAAGCATACTTTACCTTGGAATAACGTAAGATAAGGCTCGTTTAATGGAATTAACAAGTAATAGCTAAGGGCTTTATTTTACTTAATCTCAACAAATCAAATAACTGCTCACTGGCATTTAAAAGTACTGATAAATCATTCATCGCTAGTCATGACTGAATAAAATATAGACACGACTTTCCTATCTTGTTCTTGAGTGGCGTAGTTCATGAAAACTTTAGATATGTACCAATCCCCGACTATATGCACCTGTAACCGCTGTTTCTGCAGGAAGTATGCATTCTTCCATTTTCCCACTAACTGTGCTCTCTACCGACTTGTGTTGGGATAAGAACTGTCCACACGGCGTTGTTCAATATGTAACCTTTTGGGGTTGTGCAAATGTGGGTCGCTAGTAGTGAACGGAGTTTATTGCGTTACTGCCAGCTCTTTGTTTAGTAGGTCAGATTAATTGGTGAACAGGGATAAAGTCCACCAAGGAACATCCGTGGCAATTCGAAAAAAGGCTCTTGTGTGTTGCACAGCACCCTTGTTGTGGGTAGGTCGGGATCGGACGCTAACACAAGCCAATTGTAACTTTTCCACAGAAAACTTCGTTCGCAAATTTGTATTTTGTTTCTCATTCGAGTCTGTTATCGGTACACAATGTTTAATAGAGTCTCACATACGCGTCCTCAACATTTATTGGCTGACCATCCACTTTTTCTCCGATTTTTATATTTCTGAACTCAACGTCTTCTGGTGGAAGTGCTTATTCGTACGTGTGTTTAATCTGCAACCGCCTTGTGTTGCAAACTGAAAAAAATACCTGGCACCGTCGTTTCTTTTTTTAATTTTTTTTTCAGGTAAAAACAATATACTGTATTTGACAAATTAGTTTTATTTACGGAACTAAAATATTACAAGTGTGTTTTTAATCTTACTGAATGATATAATGGTTGATAAATGTACGGTACCTATATAGGTAACTTAATTTCATTCATCCTCTATGTCAGTACCATCTTTATATATAAAGATGAATGTTTGTTTGTTTGTTTGTTTGTTGGTTTGTTTGTTGGTTTGTTTGTTCTTCATACAAATCCACAGTTTTCATCCGATCTCGATGAACCTTTGAACACTTATCCTTTGAACAAGGAGAAAAATACTGTCTACATTTGGTTGAAAAATTATCTGTATAAATAACACATGTTGTCTCATAACTTCGAAATACGGCGATAGACAGACACGTTGGATGTGGACGTCTCCAGACCGTGTTTCCGTGTAGTGAACTGGCAGCTCAGTGGCTAAAGTGCTTGCTTACGAAAGTCGTGGTCTCCGGTTCAAATCTGCGTTGAGCCTAAGATTTTTAAAAATTGTTTTTCATCGTAAGAGTCAGGCCTGGGCCGTAGGTTATTCGGATTGAATGTTAAACTGTAGATATTATAAAGTTAGGGGTGCAATGCGAGGCAAATCGTAGGTAGTCTTGCAATTTTGTAGGTGTACACTTTTTTACGTCAGGTGTTGTTCGCAGTTAGTGTGTGAGTGAGAACCCCAGTAATACTAATACAAAAACGGAAGTAAGTCTCTGTCTTTTTGTTACGTTTTGACGACTAAATGGCTATATCGTTGTGATGGAATTTTGTAACGAAAGCTGTATGAAGGGCACAGGATATTTTTTCCAGTATGATTAACAGTTGTTGTCATGAAATTTTGAGATCTTATCGAATAGTGACAGAAATATGTTGGAAATTGATTCTCTTCAAGAGACAGGTTCGACGGTAGAATGATATAGTGATAGCTTCCCTGCCATATTATGCCGACTCGATATTGTTTGGGACCAATCCTTCGTTACCTACAACTTTCTATATTTAATTCTGGCAAAAAAATTCTTAATCCACGCGTACGAAGTCGCGGGTACGAGGCTAGTATTCACTAAAGCTGTGGCCGGATGTATTGGCGGGTGGCTTCAAATGCACCGTTGCCAAATCGTGCACTTGACAGTTGAATTCACCTCTTGCATTAATAATTTGTGCGTTGCGCTCGTACTAGGTAACACAGGACCCTCAGCGTTGCCATTTTTAATTTTTTTTACCTATGGCTTTACGCCTCGTCGACGTCGAAGTCATTAGAGGCGGGATGGGATTAGGGCAAGGAACAGGAAGGAATTCCGCCATGGTCTTTTGAAGGAAGCATCCCGGCATTTGCCTGGAGTGATTTGGGGAAACCATGGAAAACCCAAATATGGATGCCCGGACGGGGATTCGAATGGGCGTTCTCCCGAATGCGAGAGCGCGCTCTCCCCCACCAATTTCTCTGGCCACAGCTATAGTATTAGCACGACCAACTCTAGTTTCGTAACAACAGGGATTCAGATACTAATGAAGCTGATAATCTTTTGTAAGATACTAGTCAATATTTTAGGACCACTGAAAGATAGGGAGTTACCTGAATGAAAAGCGGCCAGAACATTGGAACATTGGACTCAGGGGGAAGAGGGGGCCCGCTGCCGACAGGGGGGCCCGAACCACATGTATAGCCTAGGGGCCCACAGGGCCCAAATGCGGCCCTGATTGGACTAATGCTGATTTCCATTCTAGTGTTAAATCGAGGAGTATAAGACAAGGCTCTTCCTGAACTGAACAAAGGAAAAGTTATCAAAACAATCGAAAATAAAAAATGTTGTAACATGCAGGATATTCATACTGTTAAAGAGCTGAGAAATAACAGAAACTTCAATATTATTCTTTCCAGTTATACGATTCTGCGAATTAGGCAATCATTAGCTTATTAATGGTAAACATGGGTGTAATAAATTAAAATCTTCAGCCTAAGAGTTTGTCTGTGAGTTTTTAAAGAGATAGCCCTTGAACATGAACAAACCTGCTTAAGTGCTCTAGTACACTACAAGAAACGTCGAAAACGTTTGTGCAAACTAACTCGTAACGAAGAGTTAGAAAATAAAATACTATGTTAAGATTTAATCCTTAAAAGAGTTGAACAGGAGATATGGTAGGGTCAACTGACGAGAAAAAATTGTTCCAAATAATAATAAAATAATTCGTTAGCAAGTAAATATTCCTTATGACCAGATACAAGCGGAATATTAATATAAATTTTGTTTGGATTGTGTTGGATGTGTGTTAAAATATCTGTTAGTTGAGTGTTAAGTGTGTTATTAATTGTGGTTTTGTGTATATTAATCGCATAAATGAACATTGTTTTATGGAGAGAAACTGTGTAAATGATATTTAATATGTTCAAGGACAAAATTATGTATGAAACATTAATTAAAAGTTTATGATTGTAAGTGTTGAAGTGAGCCACGAGAAGGACTGGTTTATGTTGATGATTTTGTGTGTAAATACCTGTAAATATCTTTAACTTTCATTTCGAGTTGTTTTCAAACGATTGCATATGATTTTGTATTACGTAATTCTGATTGTTGGCTGCATTATCAC
The DNA here is from genome assembly GCA_031002005.1 of Vandiemenella viatica. Lineage (NCBI taxonomy): Eukaryota > Metazoa > Arthropoda > Insecta > Orthoptera > Morabidae > Vandiemenella > Vandiemenella viatica. The sequence goes on from JARYHS010011408.1 coordinate 73,167,307, forward strand.
CGTTCGAGAAAGATCGCTCAGCTTTCTCTGTATTATTCTGGATTTTGTTGCGTCTATAAAAACAAGCGGCAGAGATGAATAGTTAGTTAAAATTTAGTTGTCAGAATATTTAAATGCTGGAATATTTGTATGTGTGGGCTGTAGTATCTTTGGAGAAGTCTGTTGCTTGTATTTATCTTAGGGATCAAGGAAAAAATTATGTATTAAATCAAAAAAGCGATTCGTGTGCTGTCCTTTGGAGATCTGTTTGATTCAATCAAGAACAGAATTAATCAGTAACCTTTGGGGAAAGGTAAAACCCCCTGGCGACCAGTGGAAGAAGAAGTGAATAAAGTAAATTATCGTTAATTGGCTACAGGATTGAATAGCTGGAAAGCTTATTCATGTTAATCTTGAGCGTGATAGCGAGAGATGGAATGATAAATCGTGGTTTGCGCCAGTTGAAGATAAGGCAGGATGCTCCGTTTCCCTTGCTGGTAGCAGTCGTATTACCGTTTTGAAGTAGACTTTATTTCCCCTGTTTGTGAGGTCCGCGAGCCAGCCTCCAATTTCACGGTCCGCCTCCACCGAGCGCCTCCATTCCGCGGCAAATAGCTTGCAGCGAGTCTACAGCACACCGCAACAGCGTAAGAAAACACAGTACAGCAACAACATGTGCCCCTAGTTCCCCGCCGCGCCGCGTCGTAGCAAATACTGTAGTGTTCTGGGCTGGCTAGCTGCCTCGTATTGCGCGTACTAAAATAGGCGCTTAGTATAATCAATCGAGGAAACTAAAAATACTTCAAAGCTGATTAGGAATCACATTTTTGTAGACTGATTGCTGAAAACTATCAGCCATTAAGAATTGATAATTAATGATAATATAAGGCATAGATCAGGGATGGCGAACCAATGACACGCGTGCCGATAATGGCACGCGACCAAATAATTTGGACGCGTCATTAATTAAATGGGTACCCAATTTATATAAGTAATTTATTTTTTCGACTATATAATTTAAGATTATAGAAACAAAGTTCATCGTGAATGAAACGTCCCGTGTCGGAAACGCTACAGATTGCGTAAAAGAGGCAGATTTCTAGCGAATAGACTGCTTTAACCAATCACGCACAGTTCTTACGGTTTTTGAACTAATTTCGTTAATATAACTGTTTGTTTGAGTTCTATGTACAACTATTCAACATGGATAGTTTGTCAAAAACAAAAGTGTAAGACAATTGTAAAAAACAATTTCAACTTGGTGGACTGAGAAATATGGCATGAATCTCAAATCTCACTGTAAAAAAAATGTACCGGAGCAGAAAAAATAATGATAATAATAATAAATAAATATCATTGCATGTGCAATAAAGAGAGAAATAAGCAACCGTCGTCTTTGATTAAATATGGTTGAAAGTACTGTATTGTCATATGACTCCACTTCAGCTTGTATTCTATTAAAAGTAACAAAGTATAAACCTAATATAAGTTATTTGGCATCTAATTTGTAAGAACAATATTCGCACTAGTTTCATCTTCTTAAATAAACACAAAACTGTTTATATTAATACTTAGTATAAAAAATATATATGTTTGGTTGCAAATATAAAGTTTGAAGGCGATAATATTTAGTTTAATTCTTTTTCCCACTAAACATATGTCATGATTGCTTAATGGCACGTCATGGCTTCATTCAACATTTCTTTAGAAAAAATGGCCCGAATATCAATAAAGGTTCGCCATCCCTGGCATGGGTTACGAGTATAACCTTTATCGGCCTACCAACCCTTTATCGAAAAAAAAAAAGAAATCACTCACCTTCCCATTTTCAGAAAATAAACAAATCGACTCTCCTTGTAATAAACAATGAAACCAATAGTGCTCCAACTTTTTTGCATTGTAAACCACTTTTTGAAGCAATGATTCGATGTATAGAAAAGCAAGGACAGATTTTCAAAATTACTTTACTTTACGATATTAGCAATATTGGTGTATTGTCCACAGTTTGGTTAACAAATACGTATTGTCAGATATATATTATCAAAAAAATATTTTGTAGATGGCTCGGCTAGTGTAATAACACTAACTTTTCGATATTTGGTGACATTTTCGTCATCACAAATCTTAAATCGCCGCTTTGCACTTTTTTTTTTTTTTTTTTTTTTTTTTTTTTAACCACGATAAATCCTCTATTGGCTACATACAGTCATGGGGATGCAACTAAACACTTCTTTAGTGCAGCCCTTAAAGCCAGTTACACTACTAGAAAGCAGGGGAGTGCAGATTTGTCCTCAACGCCTCCTAAATTTTCTTTGGACAAGTAACACCCCTTATGATCTCTTCAACTCCTGCTGGTGGGTGACGACGGTTCGAATCCCCGTCGGGGCATCCAGATTTGGGTTTTCCATGGTTCCCCCAGGTGAATGCCGGGATGTTTCCTTCAAATTGCCATGGGCGAATTTCTTCCCGTTCCTAGTCCTCAGTCCTTTCCCGCCTCTAATGACATCGACGTCGACGATGAGGAAAGCCATAAAAAAAAACACAACCAAAAAAATCCAGTGGATGTTGACGCCAGCATTTGGAAATACTGGTATAGGGTATGTATACAATTGTTGCACTGAGTGATACAGAAAAAAAAAAATGTATGTTAGAAAAAAATATTGTTCTTTCCCCTTTCTCACGTGTTCAGCATTGGCCAGAAGTATGATAGGGATCAGATTAACTTATTCACAAAGTGTTGTTTCAACACAACAAGAGTTTTAATTTACTGCTGACAAGTTTGCTCAAGCGTTTCCCAACAATATTAAACATGATCGTAACTCGTCGTCAGCGCAACCCAGTATATCAACGCTGCTCAGTAAATCTAACGGATGTCTCGACTTCTAAATCTCGGCAAACCGAGTGTTTCTGTGTGGCTGGATGTCACTAACAGGTACGCACGAAAAACTTGGATACGATAACTCATAATACACAAAGGTATCCATCTCCCATAATCCTATGTAGAAACAGAAAGCAACTGCTGCAGCGCCAGGTGACGTAGAATCATATGATCTACCGCAGATTTTAGGTCAGCTCATAAACATTAACATCTATTCAGTATCGTTTACATGATACGCAAGGAGACAATGCTTGCTACAGATTTGTTTGTATTGAGGTGAGAGTTTTTTGACGAGCCCTACACACAAGGCCTCTTATTGGGCCAAACACTGCCCAGGTAAACGTGTAAGGCTTTGCCACAAGTGCTTCTCACTCTGTCAGAGTTACAAGAAACCATTAAATATGCACACTCTGACATTCTGGGCCCGCTCTACAATGTTTCAATAAAGTACACAACGTATGAAAGTCAGCTAATAGGCAGTGCTGCAGACGAAGATAACACTTGTCCTCATTTATTTATTTTTTAAAACTAGATGATCTACCCCAAAAGCGGTATATGACCAACGTTTTCCAGCATCATGCTTCCCACGCAGTATTTCGATGTGAGAATGAAGAAAATAAAAGTAGCGATTGACACCCATTTTTCATTGATCGACTACGGCTCTAATTGTAAACTTGGAAGAGTAGTGTTTCTGCTTGTGGTAGTAGTTAGTTAATACTGCTGGAACAATGCTCTCCTAGCTTTAATAAAGATTTCCCACTCAAGTAATGCAGCAGTATAATTGTGCATGATGTTATCTTATTCTCCTCTCAATCTATTAAAAAAAAAAAGTAGGAGAAGAATATTGTGCATGGAAAAGTTTTTCGGTATTATTAATTTTACTTTTTATTGTATACTGACGTCTGGATTGTGAACATTAAATTATTAAATGTCTTAATTTTAAGAATTAAAAAAAATGTTTGCTTGTGTTATTGAGTTATATTGAGCAATTGCTTCTGAGTGAATTTATCACCTTAACTGTGAATTGTTTTAAACAGAAGAAACACTATACCCTTAAGGTGAAGTGTCAAATAAATGAAATGAAATAAAACAATCAAAATGATTAAAATTAGTTTTGAAGATTATTTAATATAGGTGTAGAATAGGGGTCAGAAGCATTATTTTACGGTCAAGACATAATTTTTATCCATAAAAAATTATTTTAATCGATTAATTTGTGCCTTGATCTTTTAAAATGAAAAATGCAGGAATATTACTGGTTTTAGCAGTTTTCCGTTTTCACAACTCAGTTGAGTGGTAAAGTGATTAGTGTGTAATTTTGGGGGGAGTAAAGAGAAGCAGCTGGTGGCCCCTCGTCAGAGATTCACAAGTGTCTGCGGCTTAGGCAATAATCCTGCCGACCGGACCGAATGAACAAGTGGACTCGATGTTTCCATAATCCCCTTACTCATCTCCACGCTAAATGTGGAGGATGGGCTTCATGGTTGGTATCCGTAGGTTTCTACAAATGTAACGGGGTTATAATTTCATTGACTAACAACGCTTTTACGTATAAGCTCTGCTTATCAAGGAAGAGATAGATACGTCATAATGATGTGAATCAATATTCACCGAACCTAGAAAGGAAAATTTCTTATAAAAACCTTATCAACATCCAATACCTGTATACTGGAAAAATTTTTCATAACAAGCAGTCTGGCCTCCTGAGGCCAAATTTTTCTTACGTAGTATGTAAACTGTATGTGTTAAAAAAAAAAAATAAAAACGTAAATAAGATAACTCTGAGGCCTACATGATCGCATAGAAATAAATTGCTGCTCTATTTCTCAATATGTTTACTCATCCTCTGTTTGCCTACTTTACACTCTTTTTGCAAAAGCTGAGTCAACATCGAAAACGAGCATACTAGGTTCATAAATTGATTTGATTGTACTAGCAGAAGTAATAACGTTTGCAAGGGAAACAAAATAAATCAACAGATTACTATTCCAGAAGCTCCACTAATACTCGTCGCATTCCCATGCTGATATTAAAGTGGTACATTCAATATTGATCACAATCATTTCATCAGTTTGTGTGATGCAACTTTAATTGTAAAGTTACGTAAGAAGTATACTCAATCATTAAAATTCTTTGAGTGCAGTGATGTATCATTGATTGCTATACTTTCTTATACTGACTACGTTTTATTGACACTTACAAATGCCATACATTAACAGATAACAGATTTGTTGTTAATTGTTGTTAATTGTTTCATCAATTTCATGAATCTTACAGCTTCATGCGTAAACCACTAATACTTCCATCTTACATATTACTAGATGCCTCTAGCTTTCTATGTAACATAGAATAATTATAAAAATTTAAAAGAGAATGGATATGATGGTTCATAAACAATAGGACGAGGAAAGAAACAATAATGTAGAGAAAATATAGTAATTTTCAACGAATGTAAAAATGAGTTACCTTACATCGACCTTATTGACATGTGTTTATTAAATTCATTTATATTTGACTATAGTGGTGTGTTATGAAGTTTCATGGTAATATCTCATATTGAATTTATCGAATTCACTAGGTTCCGATATATACCATGATCTTCGTGAAACGTAGTGCGTCAATGTACAGTTAGTCCCTTAGGTCTGTTGTGTGGGATTGCTCTAGACAGAACTCCGTATCTCCCTTTATGATGTTAAGTCCCAGGATGGAGGTGACGTAATGTACTGTGTAAAATCTACACTCATTCTAAACACCACTTAAAAAAATTCTTACTTATATTAAATCGTAAAAATTACCTAAAAACTAAATAAGAAAAGATCTTCTAATTACGGAAGACCAATCTAAAAACTTATGTTTGTGAATTAAATTAATGTACTTATGCAACTACTTTCTAATATCCAAGCAATTATAATTTTACAAAACGCAGGTCCCGGAATATGCAATCTAATTGCTGTGCTACCAGGTTTTCTCTTATAAGTCACAGTTTTCAATAGCATCACAGGAAGAAGTATAGTTATGTACAATTGGACGAACACGACAAAAAAGTTAAAATAAATTTCGTCCATCTCGCATAGCTATCAATCGAGTTCCGATGTTCCTCGTTTTCTAATCAGTAAATTCTCTCTTTCGCAAATGACTCATTAGTTGCAGAAGAATTGGTTCTACGAATCATGCTGATGCAGAAAGTCACAATGTCAGTTGGTGATTGACTGTCTGTGTATTTTTTGTAACTTTATTTACAGCTTCATATTCTCTATACCTTTTGGCTATATCTTCATATTATCTCGATAATTTGATCTTCAGGTATGGGAATTAAGTGAAACTCTCTATCCATCCTTCACGGTTTCTTAATTTGGATATTTATCAGCTCACTCATCTTAATTCCTAGGTTGTTTAGTCAATTCTAACTGGGGTTTTGCGTTATTTGATCCAATGCAGTATATCGATGGAGAGCAAGCTGATCCGAAGAGCTTACTTCGCAAATAATTGTAATACATTGTCACATTATTTTTATTTATTAAATATTTAAAGATATTATGTTAGTTTCGCCACTTCTTATTATTAAAAATATTTGTATGATTATTTGATAAGTCAATCATGACACGCGTTTTTACAATGGTGTATGGGAATGTCACTCATAAGGTAGCTAATGGACCTATAGGCTTGGGCAAAATATATCGATTTCTAGAAATATCGATATTTTTTCCATAAAATACATGATATTTATCATGGATATTTTTATTTTCGATATATCAAAAATCGATACTTTATTTGGACTATATTTTTTAAGTACCATTTCTGTATTTTTAAATGCAATTTAATACGTTAGATATATATTGGATAAATATACGTACATAACTGACCTTCTGAAAGCGGCTTAAAAAGTGATTTCGTCCTAATTTAACAGCTTTTTATCAACGGTTAAAAGGTTTATAAAAAAACTTAAATTTTAAAAGCTTTATGCTAACGTGTTTTTTGTTGTTTTTTTTTTTTTTTTTTGTCAAAATATTTGATCTTAACGATTAGGTTATTTTAATAGTTGAAGAATAGTAACTAAGAATCCTTGCTGTGACGAGTGTTGATGTAAATTAACAGCTACTGTTTTTAACTGGCTTTTTTAATTGATCAAAATCAGTTAATAGTTGACGAAATACCTGCTATGCCAAGCCTCTTCTGTGGAATCCAAAAGAGTGGCTTCTGCTGTAAACTTGGCACCACCGGACAATAGGAGTAGATTGTTGGGGGAACCTTTAAAACAGAGAGTTCTTTTGAAGCTTACATCAAACGAATACTGGTTTGATAGATTTAACTAAGTTAATAAAATTTTCCTTAATCCTGCATGTGTCTTTAATTTTCTTAGATATTTTGGAAATATTTTTAGATAATTACTTGCTTTAGGCAAAAAATATCGATATATTTGAATATCGATATTTTTCTCGATATAAATCGATACTATTACTATATATCGATATATTTTTTCATTTTCCCATCCCTTTAGGACTTAGTTCTCTCGACGTAAAACATTTACTAAGCGGTGATTTGTTACCATTACGAATCGAGTGTACTCCTCGGCGTCATAGGTTTCTCTGTCGATTTACGGTATAAACGACAGTATATAATAGGCGTACCATGACATAGGCTTTGGGAAACTCGCTTACTGGTCAGTCGGCATCGCCGTAGTTAGAAAATACATTTGACTTTCGTGCATATTTTAGGAAGCGTGTTAACATATATTTAGCCTGATATTCAACCCGAAGATTGGTCGGACCTTCCCGAAGGAAGCACTGGAGATAGGGTGGCCAGTTCTTTTCCTCTTTACCTAACTTAAATCCTACTGCGTAAAGGGATCTACAGTTTAACGTAGAATCTGAACCAGGGAAGCGTTATGTTGGAATTCACATCACACAGTAAGCTGTACCAGGGGTGAAGGTCGGGTTAAGGGTCTAAGAAACATCCCCGCCGAGACAGAGGACCTTCCAATCTCTACTCATAAAGGGACGTCGCCAATTGTAAAATTCACAGTCAATTCATACTGTAATAAAAGCTCATGGCCAGAGGCGTAATGTGGCTAAGCAGTAATATGCGCTTCGTCCACGTTGTCGAGAAAATATGCGTTGAAATATTCAGTTGCGTTCAAATACTTTCGACGTTACGGGGATTCAGAGGGGTGTCTGGCGCAGCGAGCAAGCTCTCTGCCTCATAAACACGTTGTCGCCTAATCGAATCTCGCTGCTGGCAAGTTTATTTTCTATTTAAATGTGTAGAACGATAATTCCCGGCCATCAGTTTCAACAATTATGCATATAATATATTTCATAAATACCTTTTGTTGTGGAAAAACCGACGGGGTCTCGTTTCAACCCATCCGTCTACTGGTGCGGGAATGAACATCTATCCTTCGACTGTAACGGACCAGTAACGATATTTATGTTTCATACGTGCCACAGACAATATTTCTATTTCTGAAATATAACTGTTTGCGAACAATATAATGAAATTCGGAAGTATCTATTTTTTCACAACAAACGTATTTTTTTATTTTAAACTTATTATTGTCAAAACTGATAGACAGGAATTATCTACATACATATTTGAATAAATAAAAAATATGGCTACAGCGACAATGGGCTTATGAGGCAGAGAGCTTGTTGGCTGCAAACCGTATCGTACAAAGTATTTGAACGCAACGGATTTCTTCGAACCGATTTTCTCGACAATGGCGAAGAAGCGCATGTTACTGCTTCGACACATCACTCTTTTGATCACAGTATGAATTGAATCTTAATTTTACAATTGGTGGCCTCCCCTTGTCAGATACCTCAACCTCTGAGGCACGATGCCTGCAGGGCCGTAGCTATAAACTTGGAGGGCCCGGGACAAAACTTCATAGTGAGGCCCCTCAATATTTCTTTCTTTTTATATGCATGTGGATTTATTCCAATTGGACAAAAATTTTTTTCCAAGCAATGGTAACAAAACTAGTTACAAATGGTTCACTAAGCCAAATATTCAAGTATTTATCTAGCTTATACAATTAACACATTATTAAATTGATTATTTTTATGATACAAGTTTTCGAAATTAAATATTCAGTGCATATGGTTGTAAAAAGAATAAGGTGAATAATACAAAAGCAAAATACTTACAAAAGTACAATTTCTAAAAATTTATAAAATCAAACTAAAAAATACATGGTAAAATATTTGTTTCACTGTTGTTAACATAAAAAACTTAAAACAGTATCTTTTAATAAGATTAAACTATCGGAAAACTTTTAAACGATAATTTAAAATATTACTTTTCTAAATAAGTGTTTAAGGTAGATTAAAGAACAAGTACATATCGGCGAAAATAGAAAATTCAGACAATAAAATGAGAACAATATGGAATATAATAAAGACTGAAACAGGAAAAACTGTAAATCACTCTAAAGACATAAAAATAGAACAAAATGGACATGTGTATAGCGAAGTAGGGGAGGTTTGTGAAATATTTAACAAACATTTTACGTCAGTAGTAGATAAATTAGGCATAGAAAAGCAATCCCCACATAGTGCTCTAAGGCTTCTTGAGACTGCTTTCCCAAATAGCTTTGTGGAGATGAAATTGCCACCAGTAACAGTCTCAGAAATAAATAAACTCATTAAACAATTAAAACCTAAAAATTCTTCCAGCTATGACAATATTTCAAGTAAATTACTAAAAAGATGTTCAGACTGTATCAGTCATGTACTTGCTCACATTTGTAATGAATCCTTAATACAAGGTGTTTTTCCCGATAGACTAAAATATGCTGTTGTAAAACCATTATTTAAAAAAGGAGACGTAACATGTGTAGACAACTACCGTCCCATTTCATTACTTTCAACATTCTCAAAGGTTTTTGAAAAAGTCATGTATAGTAGAGTAATAAAACATGTTACACACTATAATATCCTAACTAATTCACAATTTGGGTTCAAAAAAGGATCATCCATAGAAATGGCTATATATTCATTTTTAAATAACACATTTGAGGAACTGAATAATAAAATGAATCCTGTAGGAATATTTTGTGATCTTGCAAAAGCATTTGACTGTGTAAATCATGAATTACTTTTAAAAAAAATGGAATACTATGGTATTTTTGGGACCGCAGGTAAATGGTTTAAATCATACATTGAAAGCCGAATGCAAAAAGTTTCAATTTTTGATTCTAAAATAAGTAAAGATGCTTCATCAGACTGGGAGAAAATAAAACATGGAATTCCACAAGGCTCTGTCTTAGGTCCCCTCCTCTTTCTGTTATACATCAATGACCTTCCTGGAAATTTATCCGACAAAGTTAAGAGTGTTTTATTTGCAGATGACACTAACCTGACTGTGCGTAAAACACCAAACAGTACTATAGAATTTAATGTAAATGAAGTACTTAGAGTAGTAGCAAATTGGTTTAAGGCAAATTCATTAAAATTAAATTTTGAAAAAACACATTATATTAGGTTTAAAACAAAAAACTATGCACAGCCAGATATATGTATAAACTATAAAAACAACAAAATCTTAGAAACAGAGAGTATAAAATTTCTTGGTATTAAAATAGATCAGAAACTCTGTTGGCATGATCATATCACTACACTACTGGCAAAGTTAAGTAGTGCCACCTTCGCAATACGAACACTTTCTCTAACAGCAGATCTAGAATTAATGAAACAGGTGTACTCCTCATATTTTCATTCAGTAATGTCATATGGCATAATTTTTTGGGGAAACTCTTCACAAAGTAAAAAAGTTTTCATAGCACAGAAAAGAGCTATTAGGTTTCTGTGTAGGGTAAAACCAAGAACTTCTTGCAGACAACTCTTTAAGAAACTCAATATTCTTACAATGTATTCTCAGTATATATATTCTCTCATGAGCTTTGTCATAGAAAATTTTAACCTGTTTACACCTAATTCACAGGTACACAGTTTCAATACAAGAAACAGAAATAACTTGCATAAAACACAAACATCTCTGTCATTAGTACAAAGAGGAGTTAATTATTCTGGGATACATCTGTTTAATAAACTACCTAATCGTATAAAACAGCTTTCAGATAATAAAGATGTATTCAAACAAAAACTTAGAGATTATCTTATTGGCAACTCCTTCTACTCCATTCAAGAATTTGAAGAAAATAATTAATTGTACTCATTATGACGTTAGCAAAACTCAGTTGCAAAAATGTATGTTTATTATTATTTCTTGTATTTGTAAAATATGTATATATATATATATATTTACTATGATATGACTCATATTATGTGTATATGTATCAACAATGACATGTTTCACATCCCAGAGGTACTTCCTCAGCAGGGATCCATGGAACAAGATTGATAAATAAAAATAAATAAATAAAATAAAGATACAATAGGCGTAAATTAAGTTAGTTAAAATGTATACTTTACTTAAAAGACAAAGAATCAGTAACAGATGCATGAGAGTAATGTAGATTGAAAAGATTAAAGGTTAGCTACATTTAATTATTTCTTAAACATTTGTTTCCTAACTTTCGAAAAATTAATCAATTACTTTGTCAAAGTTGATTTGTTAAGCTCGATCATTCTCAATTGAAAGAAAAGCTAATCTGCTGAGTCTTTCTTGAGTCATTGTACTTATCAAGTAATTTTTGATCAATTTAAACTTAGAAAAGGACCGTTCAGCCTTAGATACTGTCACTGGAACAGTCAAATACATGATACACGCTGTACAATCATCTGGATAACTTGACGAAAGTGAACTGTGGTCGACTATTATGTAATTAGCAAATTCCTTAACACTTTTCATCTTTTCCACTTTGTTTTGAAATGAATTTTTCACTGAACATAATTGTGAAGGAAAGGCTGTACTCACATCATTTGGAAACTTATTAACGAAATCAACTGATTTTTTGTGAATATCACTTTCACTTGTATTGGCTAAAATATCAGGTTATATAACTTGATAAGTGTCAAGAACAGCTTTCAGCCCTTCAAAATGGTGATAAGTTGAATACAAAGTGTGTCTACCATAGGATAGAATACAGTCAGTCGGAAACAATATTTTGGGTCTATTAATCTCTCGTCTTCACTCAACTCATCAAAGTGCTTTTTAACTTTCCTTAGTCTGTTCTGGCGAAATTCTTTGCTCATTCCCCATCGACTACAAACATCTGAAGCTTCAGAAACAAATTCTTCAAACTTTCCAAGTATTTCGGTTATCATTAACAATAAATTACCCAATAACTCATATGCATACAACAGGTCCATGGTTTCAGATTTTAAGGATTTTGATACGAGGTTGAGAGACTCTAAAACTTCACACTGCACAACCAAACCAATACAAAATCAAAGCTTGTTCTTTAGCTGCTGTACTTTATTTCTTTTCTTGCTTTTCCTGGAAGTCAAAGTTATGCGGGTAACTTTTCAACTGTGTTTCAGTGCATACACTGCCTCATGCCTACTAGCCCAGCCAGCTGGATTTAGAGTTTTCAGTGTTAATTTAGAATTCAGTGAATCTGTCTGAGCCTCGATGTCGTACACTGACTTCAAGTCTTGCCAGCGCAAAATATTATGACCAAAAAAGCAATACACACTTTGAATGGTTTCAAAAAACTGGCAGAGCACTCCGTTTCCTTCCACAGCATCCTTTAAAACTAAATTAAGGTATGTGCAGGGCAGTGCGCGTGGGACTTTTTCTTTAATACACTGCTGCACTCCACTGTATGCCCCACTCATGACTGCAGCCCCGTCGTTGCCTTGTCCATGACATTTGCTCAAATCTAAGTTTTTCTCTTCCAATGAACTAAGTATTTCTTCTGCAAGACCTTTGGCAGACTGATCTTTTACCTCTCTAAAGGATACAGAAGTTTCACATATTTTGATATCAATAGGTGTCCCTTCTTCATCATTAACTATTTTGACTACATTAACTATATTCAGGGATACATATCTTCAATAAGATTCCAACATATATTAAATGTCCAGCAGATGATAAGAACAAATTCAGACAAAAAATTGAAAGAATTTTTAATTCACATATCCCTTACTCTGTGGAAGATTTTATTGCTAAGGTATCTACACAATAAACTGCCAGTAATTTGTGTAACTGTAATTGACATAATTAATGTACCATGTATGCTATGACTTTACATCATCTGGTGCATGTAACATTTTGTTATGCAATTGTTTAATGTACCATGTGTGTTATGACCGTACATCGTCTGGTGTATGTATTACTTTGTTATGCAATTGTTTATCTGTGAATTGACAACTTTCCACATCTTACAGAACATCAATGGAAAATGAATGTATTGTATTGTATTGACATGCCTGTAAAGTTCGCTTAACTGATCAACTTCAGTAATGTCCTGATTGGTATCTAAAATCAATGAAAAAAACAAGCAGTTTTGAAGCTCAACGGTAATTTCACTTTTGATTTCTATGGTTAATAGGTTTATAATTTAATTCTGAATTTAGGTCTGAGGTATTTCATAGTCCCTTGCAGACGCTGAATCAATTATTTCGGTACTGGCTCATATTTTGACAAGAGCTGAACTATCGAGAGAAAGTTTCCTTTGTTGCTACATTCTAAATTTTCACTAGATCCACGGAATGCGTGATTACACGTTGCAAGTGCTAAGGTTACATTTAGGATTCTTTCGTGACCTTTTCGCCAGAAGCTTCTTTCATTCTAAATTTTTTTGTGGAAAACGTCTTCTAAAGAGCCATGTTTCCGGCACTGCTCATAAACTGCACAAGAGTGTGTGTGGCTTTTGAATGCTTCATGAACTGAAATACGTTCTGAAATATGCTTCCAGTCTCGAACTCCGGTTGTTGAAAACGGTAATCTACGATTGCTATATTCAAGTGCTGCCGATTGTAATTGAGGTAACAACCACCATGGCAGGCAGTAGACACAATTTAATTTTTTTGAGTAACATAACCAACTTCTTTTAAGCTTCAACCCTGATTTTATCTTTGTACTATAATAGTTACCTGAAAAAGATCGGTCTTCTTGATTGATATCCTTGGGAAATGGTCCGTCAGGTTGTATTGGACCAACTGCTACCAGCCTACGTTTCTTTCCTTGATTTTCTATTACGGTAGGAAAGGCATCGTAGTAGGCAGAATCATCATCTTCCAAACAACTTGATACGAGTCTACCACAACTTCTTCGCCTAAAGAATTTTGTTGGTTCGATTTGCTGCCATTGTATATGTAGTTTTGTTTCAATTTCGACGTATCTGCACTTAAGTTCAGTAAAATTTCTAAATCAGGAAAATCCACTTCCATTTCATTTCCTTCGGAAGCGCCTTCCTAAGCTTGGTTCTTGTTTCCTCCAGCCCTAAAAAGAAAATGTGCGTCAGGAAATCCGTAAACTTTTAGGTTCAAAATATAGGCAGGGTCAAAGAGAAAAATATCTTTTCCTCCTTATATTTTAGAGCTATTCGTATATAGGTACATACATTTAGTATATATACGTATGTAGGCAGGACTTAAATTGCGCCGGAGCCCACCGGAGCTAAAGAATACACACTATAGTCGTACTGAAAATATTTGGAGGGGCCTCCTCAAAATTTAATCGCGCTTGGAACCTCTTGAGTGCTTAATCCACCACTGATTGTGTTTTATAGGAATGTAAAGGGACCGACAGAAAAGTCTGAATTAACCACGATTTCGAATTATACACGTTCGAATTATTCAAGTTTGACTGCAATATTTTTACATGAATTACACATCACACTGAATAAAGCAATCCATATATACATTTATTATCACTATTCCCCGTCGAGTAGTGTCCACTGTCCAGCCATGTTGATAACTTCTTCAAACTTTTTACAGCCTCCAAGTTTCTTCTTTTTAGAGTATGTCTTTCTTTATTTCCACTTGGCTGGTGCTGAATTCGTTTCACAATTTAAACTATTATCTTAACCCAAGCAAAGTAAGACTAAGTAATAAAATACACGCGTACTATCACTACTATGCGACTCTCAACTGTACTGACAGTCCGATATTGATGAGCAATTAGCAGACGGATGAATCATCTTGAATAGCACAAGCTCACTGCACATCCCAGCCTGCACTTGCCCCATCACTCGGCAGGCACATGGCGCGACATGACACATTCGATTCGACATCCTGCTGTCTGCTCTAGAGCTGCTTTTGCTTGCAAAGCGTATGGAGTATATGAGCAAAAACATTTACTCTAGCACTTTGTTGGATTTTTTTATTATTATTAACTTTTAACTAAGTGTTGAGTATTTTACAGGAAGTTAGATTAGATATTAAAATACAATAATTATTTTTAACCATCAGTTTGGGGCCCCGGTGGTATTTACGGTACTGCAGTCCGGTGTGTTCTCATATGGCAAAGTTTTCGAGTTATTGTTGATTTTTTTGTAACACGTGACTTTGTTCAGTTTATTCCATGCCATTTCTACAAATTAAGACTTTTTGAACCCTGTTTCTTTTTCTTTTTTTATTTATTCAGGGATGTTTGAGTCATCTGAAGCAATTTTCTTTTTTTCTTAAAACTTTAAAAAAATCTTATGTAAAAAGCTT
The DNA here is from genome assembly GCA_031002005.1 of Vandiemenella viatica. NCBI lineage: Eukaryota > Metazoa > Arthropoda > Insecta > Orthoptera > Morabidae > Vandiemenella > Vandiemenella viatica. The sequence goes on from JARYHS010011408.1 coordinate 73,182,730, forward strand.
ATACAAATTTATTCAAACGGCTGACATTTGACAGCCTGTGGTTTAAAAAAGAATTTACTAAGCGGATCGTGTCAATTACATTAAAAAATTGCTTTGTTATTACCAATTTTGAAATTATGTTTTTATAGTAGTTCTAAAGCACGAAGGTTGATATTTTGGACTTAAATAAAAATCTATCGAACTGAAGTTATCGGTTATTACGCAAGCAAATTATTTATATTGTTTTGTCCATTGCGCGTATATTAACAATTAAAACTGTAAGGTATGACCCATTCTGATCATTCTGCTGTTTGTATTATCCTTTCTGTTCATTTTGTAAGTTAAACTGTAAGTTAAGCAGTGATTATTATTTTGGTAATTTTTAGTTCTGAATATATCGGGGATCCGTTGAGAGCTTGTGGTGTGACAGAGTCACCCACAACGAATAATTAAATAATTAATTATTATTCAGATTTTTCTTTGTAATATATTCAGATTTCGTTATGATATTCAATTATGTAGATCAAAAATTATGGTAGATAATAGAAATATTGCATAGGTAATAATTGTATATTCAACCCAGGCAGCCAAAGTCATTATTATTATAATTTAATTTCTGTAATGCTTAGTGTTCAGTAACATTTAGTTTGGGAAGCTGAGAGCTGCCATTTTAACGGTCTGGGGCCCGACAAAGTCGTTGAGGCCTCGCGACAGCGAGACGCCTACCCCCCGACAATGCAGGCACGCGCTGGAAAACCCGTTAGGGACAGTGAACTGGCTCCCTCCCCTCTAGCGTTGGCGCGAGCCATGAAAAGTGCGCGTTCGGCGATAGCGTATGGAAGGGCGCGATAAAAACACGTGACGACGGACTTGTTTCAATCCACCAATCGTGAAAGTCATAAGGGTCCACAGTACTAATTCTAGGGAGTTTGTTACATGTGGAGGACGACTTTCGAAAGAAGAAGGAAGAAGCCATCTTAAGCGGGATTTGCAGTCCGGACCGATTACCGAGCAGACGTGTTGAAGGCAACACGCTCACATCCAGCCATGAGTGACTGGGTCCGGTCACATTGACTTGTACTTTCTTGCTCAGGAGAGTGGGAAATTATATGGCAAGCCTGCCGTAGCCTGAGGGTTATTGTGGAACGTGGCGAAACCACCATCCTGGTTTCGCAGCAGTTGTGGTATTATCTGCCGCACATTTCTTCACGTCGATGCAGGGTAAAGTAACGAAGCATTCGGTCACATTCCAGTGGGTTTTTGATAGACTTGTGAACCCTTAGCGGCCCTGAGACAGACTCTCTTACCGTCCTAAATAAATCACTGAGCTAGCTGATTTAACGATTAATTCCAATTTTAGCACCTTGCAGGTTTATATTAAATGCAAGACAGTGCTTCTTCTTGTTTTCTTGTTTTAAACTGGCGCCCATGGGTTTTCCCCTTTCATTGTGAACGTTAACATCAATATGATGGCCTGTGTTGCCGTTTTGATAATATGTTCATTTGTTCTTTGTTGAAATAGTTGAATCAATTTTATGTTTGCTTTATCTATGAATGTAACTGTCGGGTATAGCTTGTTTCCTTTGAAATATGATTAACGTAAAGTTAAATGTTACCTGGCATTGTATCATCCTTACGATCCAATAAATCAAATTTTATTTCTGGTGTAAAGTACATGGTTCTAGTTCACCTTGTAGCAACCTTTATTATATTTAAAGTTAATATTTAATTTTTTTTTTTAAATCATCCCCCCTCCCTTTTTATGTAACTCACGCTTACACCGTAAGCACACCGTACAAATGTACTACAATACAAGCTGGAACTGACATGTAGTAGGTACCTCAAGGTTTCAAATGTATAAAACTGGTTTCCATTAATACCACATATTCGGACGCCATAGTACGGCTGCCATACCTTATCCAACAACTTTTGTATCATTAACAATATGCAGGACATTTGAAAAACTTAAAATCTTTTGACATACAGTTTTATACCTTACTATTACTATTACAATTACTCCGCGATTCACTAAAAGTGTTTGGCGGAGGGTGCATTGCACCTGTCAGGAAAGGTAATGGTTTGGAAGGGATATACGGGATATGGCAGGAGGTTCCCATGGGCTATTGTGAGGAACCATCCCAGCATTCGCCTGGAGCGATCTAGGGAAACCATGGAAAACCCAGATCAGGATGGCCGGAGTGCTTTATCGGAAGCTACTCCTGTCCGATTTTGTGTTTACTCGCCCGGTAAATCTATTCTATTCCATTCCCTAATCGCTCGTGGAAAAAATGAGTAGAGAAATGAATCGGTTCTAGCCCTGATTTCTCTTATCTTATTTTCGCGGTCATTCCGAGATATGAATGTTGCTGGTAGCAATATTTGTTTGCTGTCATTCCGAAATACGTCAGTCGAGAATTTTTCAATTAGCTTCCGTCGAGAGCAACGCCTTCGGTGCTCCAGGTCTTCCCAACCTAACTCCTTCAACATGGCACTTACGCTTTCCCTCCAACTATATATACCTGTCACGAATCGGGCGGCTCTTCTTTGGACCATCTCTAATGCCTCCATTAATCCCTTTTGATGAGGACCCCATACAGAGCAACAATATTCCAGGTGAGGCCTTTTGTGTAATCACCTGTTCCAGTTATTAATTTCTTGTTTACATATCGGGTTGGTAAGTAATCAATTTAGTCCAACACTCGGCCGACACCCGACCATTGTTTGGTTGTTTTACTTTGTAACGGTATGGACCAGTGTCGGGCTGGTCGATGTGGAGAAATGTATAGGAAGAGTGCGGAAGTTTCCGGTCCTTTGCGACCAAATGTTCTTTTAATGTTATTGATTGCCTTAGAAAAGTGCCTTTTTTTTCAACCTCACTTCCAGGTTCATCAGATGTTCGTAAATTGTAGGAAAACGTTTTTCCAGAGGTGAATGTCGATTTTAAGCTCGTTAAAAATTTCAGCCGAAACCCGGATTTTTACCAGGGACCTCCTACACCCCAATTACACGCCGACTCCACCAGAGTCACCAGACAAATCTAAAAGTACTGAGAAATATGTATTCAAAAATATAAAAATAATTTATGTTTTGGAATGGCAAAAAATAAATGGTATAGAAAAAGAATATGTTTATTTTATTATGTTTAAATACTTATTTTCATTACATCTAGATTTGTCTGGTGACTCAGATGGTTACAGCGTCTGATTGGAGTACTGAAGGTCTCCGGTTCAAATCCCGGTCTCAGCTGTAATGTTTACGGGCATTAAAATTGACAATCTCATCTAGCAAAGCTTTTATTTGTTAATCCGAAGATGCTGGAACTCTTCGTGGTTCAAATTTCATTTTAATCTGTAGGTCTCCTTTTCAAGTTAGGTGACAGCGATAGAGGTGCACTGAGCAACAAATAAGAAACTTTGTGACTAGAACTTTGAGATCACTTAAAATAATTATTATTATACAGAATTTTTGCTGTCTGCATTTAAAGTAAAATATGTAATAATCTCATTCTTTACTAACAAAAAATAATGAGTGAATTGAAAGGAACCTCAAACAAAACAAACACGTCAAGTGTGAAGTGAATGACACTTGAAATTTTATTGGGATTGCGTTGAGATACGCGAGAATCTTTCATTCCAGTACAGTGTGATGATGATTTATTAAGTCTGCGTTGGGATACTACCTATGTATGTAAACATCAATCAGTGAGGTGATAACGTGTCAGCTAAATAAAAAGTATTTTAAGCTAATTTATCACTATCATAGATAAATTACGTGAAAAAGTACGGATGGTAACTCTAGCTGCGATCGCCAAACCACTTTTACAGTAAATTTTAACACTGATTCCGTGAAACAACCACGCGAAAAGAAGCTGAAAACTGAGCAGAAACACGTCCGTCACACGGACGAGCTACAGGCAAGTGTGGACGCGAGAGGGGCGATCCGTCACTCGGCCGAGTGTCTGTGCGGTGACGGTGCGGACCTGTATCGGCCAAGTGTGTCCCGACCTTAATACGTATAGTGACTCGTAAACCCAGGACGTAAAGACTAAGTATAACCCACAAGTCTATAACAGCGAAATACAAAACATAAATTTCTCTATGAGTGAGTTATTGATGAGAGTCACCTCAATTATTATTCCTATTTTTTTTAACGAAAAATGGTCACTGTTTAATGAACACTTCTATCTTAAATATCTCAAGTTCACCACTTCACATCAAAGTCCCCGTACCGTTGGTTTTTCTGACAATATCGTTGATTCAGACAATCAGAATCGTGGTCAACAAAATATCTAAGTCGTTTCTCGCAGATGAAGTAGTCACGGCTTAAAATATAAAGAAGATTAAGTAGCGTGTAGTATATAATGGGATTAATACATACTAACGTTTTCCTGCAGTTTACGAACATCTGATGGACCTGGAAGTGGGGTTGAAAAAGGAAAAAAAAAAAGACACTTTTCCAAGGCAATCAATAACATTAAAACAACATTTGGTCGCAAAGGACCGGAAATTTTCGCTCTTCCTATACATTTCTCCACATCAAACAGCCCGATACTGGTCCATACCGTTACAAAGTAAACCAACCAAACAATGATCAGGTGTCGGCCGAGTGTAGGACTAAATTGATTACCTATCTACAATAATGCGAATTACCAACACGATATGTAAACAAGAAATTAATAACTGGAAAATGTGATTACACAAAAAGGTATAAAACTGTATGTCAAAAATTTTTAAGTTTTTCAAAAGTCCTGTATATTGAGTTCCAAATGGGGTGTTCGGCATTTAGGTCTCCACCAATTATGACCTTGTTGCCTGCAGCCATTATATCGTCTAGGTCCTGTTCGTGTAAGTTCTTATTTGGGGCTAAATATGCAGTGACAAATACTATGTGTCCTTCTCTTGAGTGAATGCACACTGCTGTGGCCTCTAGGTCTGTAGCCTCCTCCTCTTTGGCCTACTCTATCCGTTCTGTAAACGTGATATCCAGTTAAACGGAATGTGTCTGTTGGTTGAAGAAAAGTTTCTGTTATTAACATGATGTAGACTTTTTCTGTGAACGGTTGTTACAAATGTGCGATCTCAGGAATTTTGAAATTTTCGGAACAACAGAAGCGACTCATATTCCCTTCTACCCGAGACATAGACCAGACGTGCTCGACATTATAATCGCCAAAGACATATCCGGACATATAGAATTGTCTACGGTGAATGACCTTTCATCAGACCACCTCCCTCTACTGCTCACGATCCAAAGATGGCTCTACTCTGACGTAAAATCAAAGAAAATAAAGGAAGCAGCCTAGAACCACTTCACCAGACTGTATCCACAATAAGATAAGAACCACATATGTCTCAACCACGGAGCGAATTGAATCAGCTGTACAACATTTCGACAAGGTGGTTTTAGAAGCAGATAGAAGAGCCTCTACTACAATCATACTAGATAACCAATTAATGAGAAGAGGTTCCAGTCCATTTTAGAAGATCTGCGTTACCTGCATAACAGATACAGAAAACTTTGGCAGCGGTACCGCGATCCAAGGGACAAGAGACGATACCTTCAACTCGCACTGGCAACTAAAAAGCTAGGCTGCAAGAAATAAGAACTGAAAAGTGGGAGGACAAAATATCGACCTTATTGTTGCAGAACAAAGAGACATGGCAATTAATTAGAGCCTTAAAAGAACCTCGACAAGCAAACATCGCGTTAAATGGTCCGGCTGGACCTTGCTTCCTACCTGTAGCTAAGGCTGATTTACTAGCCGAAAACTTCGCATCTCAGGATACCACATCGGAGTACCAGCTTTCACCAACAGAGATTCGACAAGCTGTAGGAAACTGAAAGCCAAGCATTGGAAATCCTCCAAGAATCAACTGCAGACCAACCAGAGCTTACAACCCCGGGTGAAGTACGAAGCATAATAAAGAATCTTGCAACAAATAAAAGTCCAGGACACGACAAAATTAAGAACATACATCTGAAAAACCTGCCGAAAAATTGATTAGTACTTTTGACGAGAATTTTTAACAGCTGTCTCCTAAATTGTTATTATCCCACAGCATGGAAGGTAGCAAAAATTAAAACCTTACCAAAACGTGGAAAAGACCACCGCCAAGCTGTAAATTAGCGTCCAATTAGTCTTCTTTCTTCAACATCCAAGCTACTAGAAAGAATCGTGCTAAAGAGGATTAACACCATTCTCGAAGAAGAAAAGACGATAAGACCAGAACAATTCGGATTTCAAAACCGCGTAACGCAACAATTCAACTGCTTCGAATTACAGAGATATAACTAAAAATTTTAACTTCAGTAAATTTACAGCAGCAATATTTTTAGACCTAGAAAAAGCTTATGACAAGGTTTGGCACGCTGAACTTATACAGGAATTACGGACTCAAACGGCTACTAAACACTACTATATTAAATTCATCGGAAGTTACTTAGCTGAGAGAAAATTTTACGTAGACCTTGACGGACAGAGGTCATTAATTTTTTCAGATTCCAGCTGGAATTTCACAAAGGTTTAGTGATCGCACCGCCACTTTTCAAAATTTATATAAATAAAATCCCGACACCGCCTTATGTGAAACTGGCACACTACAGAGTACACGACAGGAAGAAGACATGATCTTAACGTTACTCACCTACAACAAGGACTCGACGAAATCAGCAAATGGTGCAGAAACTATAAAATTAAAATCAATCCTGCCAAACGTGCAGGAATCTATTTCGCCAAAAAAAAAAAAAAAAAAAAAAAAAAAAAAAAGAAGAAGAAAGGCCAGAGCTAAATGAAAATTTAAAAATTATGAACCAAAATATTCCCTGGGTTACAGAACATCGGTACCGGATATATTACTGGATAAAAAATTACTATTCAGACAACATATAATGGATAGGAAAACCGGAGGCCTAGCAATAATATCGAACCTTTCACCAGTATTACGAAGCAGCAACCTACAGTTAAATACCAAGATAAGAATATACAAATCGGTTAGTCTCCCATTTTTACTATATGGATTCCACATATGGGGGCTGGCAAGGCAAACCAATGTACAACAAATTACTCCAGGATAAATGTCTAAGAATGATCCTTAACGCACCTAGATATACACCAATAGAAACTCTACATAACGAGACAAACATTCCTCTAATAAATACCGAAATATTTAATTTAACAGAAAAATTCCACAAGAAATTAAATGACGCCAGAGAGGAAAGAACCGAGTCGACTGGAACGGTAATGCCGAGGCAATGGCATAAGTATAAAGTTCCCCTCAGTATTCTACACCAGCCAACATAGAGCAGTACAGTACAGTACGTGAACTCCGCAGGGGTTTTTTCACCATTAAGACCATCCTAGATGGTCATAGCCCTGGTTTTCCCTCTGAAAGTGAAATAAAAAGTGTCCCAAAAATCAACACCCTATCCTGACACCTAGTTATACTACCAAAGGTAGTGGGACTTCAATCACAGCCGCAGAGGCAGCAAAAAAAAAAAAAAAAAAAAAAAAAAAAAAAAAAAAAAAAAAAATAATAAAACAAAATAATAATAATAATAATATATATATATAGTGGGTTTATAATAAATTTGTAGTGATAAAGGGACAGTTTGGTATATCTTCGAATTCGATAAAAGGAATCACATTTATGTGATACTGAATCAAGTCGTTAAATAACATGTGTTTTAGCAGTGTTTACATCATACATTGGATCGAAGTTTCTCTCGGCGTTGATCGGATCCTCTGTCGCCATCTTCATCGCCAAAATATGGTGTGAAAATATCCTGCTCATACGGCTAGTCACCCCAGAAGACTATATTTAGTGGTTAATCATAGAATAAACAATTTTCTTCGTGAAATAAGTTGTTCTGGAAAGTAATCGCATCTGTTCAAGTTTATGACACGCAGAAGCAGATTATGTTTAGGTTAAGTAATGAAGGAAAATAATACACAAAAAATATCCGAAGTAATATACTGGCAGCCTTGGAATCTATCGAAGTTTGGCTGTGTGGATCATTAATTTTGATATCAGTCCCTAGCAATAAGTTGTTAAGTTAATCAGACAGGAAAGGGATCGATATTGCGATCACGTTTGCCGAAGGAAAGCGACGCGGCGTTATTGGCGGAGTCAGTGCGCTGCAAGCTCTCACCATCAGCATCCGCACTCGTATTGAATATCCATTCTCATTACCCAGGCCGGGCACGTGGCCGGCGCGAAGCCGTGGTGCTGCCATCCGGTGGCGGCTCGCGGAACCACGTGCTCGCGGGCACGCCGCCGGCGCTGTCTGTAAGCACAGGTTAGAACTGCCTCGCGACTCTCATAATCATTTAATATCTGCTCAAATATTTACACTCCGTCCGAACAAACAGATCGCGTCATGTTGGCAGTCTGCGATTTAAGGCAATTACTTAACAGTCTGCTTTACAGCATGTGGCAGCTGTTGTTTAAAGGCAGCTCGGCCAACAGCGATACGTTTAGGATCGAATATACAGTAATTTTGTTGATATTGTTTTAGCAGAGGGGAGGAATTATTTCTATGACAGTAAATTAATCACTTTCAACTTCACTAATTCCATTAGGTTGCAAGCTACAAAAGATAAAGTGAAATCTCTCGGGAAATTGCTTCAGTGTTTTCCAAAAAACGCAATCTGCATCGTATGTATTTCTCGGCAACCATCTTGAAAAGAGTTAAAGAAAGCGAGGATAAGAGCGAGTAATGATTTGGTTTTTGTAACAAAATCAATGCAAACAATTCAACCCTTCTAATCGAAGAGAGCAACGTAGACATATATCTCACAGCTGTATGTCACATAATGTTTTGAATGCGATATGATTTTTCGAGTTGGTTTAATTTGGTACGTTTTATATAGTAATTTAAGCTCGGGGTAGCCTAGATGTGTTCCGTAAACCGGTACAAGATGCTAGCTGAAGAATATAAAATACATTTCTGAACGGTTTACTGTAAATAGTAAACAATGTTGACTTTCGGGGAACGTAAGCTATAGTTTAAAACCTCAAGATCAAATGATAGATAATTTAAAATGGCAGTTTTAAGTTGTATCAGAGTGTTTAATTTCCAGACGATATCACCTCCAAATACAAACATACAATGGAAACTGTAATAAAGAATTTGAGCAAATGCGTTAAAGTTCCCTGCGAGCATTAACTACTAAAATAATGTTTAATAAATATCAGTGGATTTTTTTTAAAGTTAACGGTTTTCTTCATTCAGAAATCATAGTTTCTTAATGAGGGCTCAATGGTTAAGGCGTGTGACTGCATTTCCAATGGTTTCCGGTTTGAATTTTTGTCTCGGCGGAGGCTTTCATGGGCTCTTAACCCGATCTTCATTTCTGGTACAGCTTGATGTGTGATGTGAAGTACACCAGAACGCTTCCGAAGTTCGTATTTCATGTTAAACTGTAGTTCCCCTGTACCCGGTAGCACTACCGAGTTAGGTTAAGGTGGCTGCGACAGCGACGGAGTACGCAGCCAATAGAAATCCCGTAACCAGGTCTTTACGACCACACAGAATTGTTATTATGTCATTGAAGGCTACTGAATGGTTCAAAACGCATCTGACCTTCCTCATGTTAATGAAAGTTATGCCAGATAGAAGAAGGATTAAATTCTTATTGAGTTTAATGCAGAATTAGATTCGTTGTTACAACATTTATTATGACCGTATTTTCCAGATCAGAACATTAACTTCCAGCAACAAAGAGCTCTTCTCAGAGAGCAAACCCTCGCTTAATGACGTAAGATTAACACAGGGCCAACTTCTCTCGTACTCCCTTGAAATTAACGACAACACAATCTGCAAGATTTCTTCACCAAGACGTTAATAGCCATTTCGCTGAAGAAAATCGTGGGCAAGAAGACAGTATCTGAAATATTATAAAAAGTACACATTTTCTGAGAACAAAGAGAGGTAAACTGCAGAAAAAAAATACTTATTTATGATTGAATGAATTATGAATTATCGAATCAGAGAAATGATGTTTCAGCATTTCTTTCAATGGTAGATAAATGAGAAAAAAAGGGAGAGGATACTTAGGAACAAGGAGATGAAACCGAAATCATAGATATTAAGAGGCAAACTAGTTAAAGAGGAAGCAAGAAAAATAAACAAACTGAGTGAAGTTGACGAAGAGATTTGATGGACGAATAGGAAACGCTGGCAATTCATTTCTATACTCCAACGTTACATGTGGCGGTGGGAGGTAAATCCCCTTCGTAACTGGCATCTACAGCAAAGTACAAACAAATTTACAATATGTAGAAGGTTAATAGGAGACAAATTTATGGTAAAAATTTATCCTCTGATCACAGAAGAAATTGTACCTCTCTCAGCTGCCAAATACAAAACTCCACCAAACAGATCGAGTCCTCAAAAGCTGCGAAAATGCCATCCATCTTCAAAACGAAACTTTCCTCAGTGAATAAATAAAGTATTTTCTGAACAGACACGCCAGATGAGTTGAAGATGGTTCCATTATTTTTATGCTCCAAGAACCTAAAACCATTGTCGAGCTAGAACAATGCAAGTGGATGCCAATGTTACTTCTGTATCTCTGTATTTATTTTCTACGTTTCCCCTCCCGCATTTGCAGCAACAATTACAATAATTTTCCTGTATGTAGCATCGGATTTAAATTAAAACTTTCGGTCATAATTCTCGTGGGCATTTGAAGGATAAGAGTTGTGATTAACGAAATATGTATTAATGCAAACGTTTGATGGTATTATTATAAACTCCCTTCTAGTTTCTACGAGTTATTCCACAATTACGTCCAGGTGAAAAGAACCTTATATATAATTTAGATAGAAATTTACATCGTTTTACTAACCCTTTTACTGTGAGAAAATAATATTCATGGCATAAAAAAGTTTTGCAGAGTAGTAGCTAAAAATTCTTGAAATAATTTATCCAGAAAAATATTCTTTGATGTTTCCAATTTTTGTGAGCCAAATTCTTCATGTACTATTTTCCCTCACATTCTCTCGTCACATCGTGAAACGTTGTTATGTTTTCCATGCAGCAGTTTCTTGTTACCTGGACCTGTGTCAACGTGGTTATTAATTTACAAAGCTGTGGATATTTTCGTAGGAGTGTTGTTACGTTACAAGTAGATGTGAAAAATCAGCCTAAGTATGTTTCACATTTCACAGCGTTGGAGGCAGTATCGCCAGCTGCGTAAGTAAAACTGAATGGGGTTAGACGTGCTGTCACACGCATCAGTTGAAAAGTTTCACCGCAAAAACGAAAAACACGAAATGAAACCACTGCCTACAGCACGGCTGGTGTGAAATGAGCGCAAATAAAGGACTCACTCTATGACACATTTTGACATGTGAATTAGAGAACTGGCTACAAGTCAGCCCACATCTGCATAAATATACCGCCATTCGCAGTTAGTGAAAGGGCGTACCGCATCAATTTTATTTTGGTCGGCGTGCCATATACTGAATAACCTCTGAGAGATTTTTTTTCCTGTTAGCGTCGCTATCATGATGTAGTTGTATTGGAAAAAAATCACGAATACTAGAGAAACAGTTGAAGCCGATGAAACAATAAGAGACGTGGTAGCAATTTGGAAGGTGAAGGGTAACTGAAACAATAACAAAGCAAGTTATAAAACTTTTTATCGTTGAACTGTAGGTTTATATTCAACAAAGTAATAAAATTTAGTAACTTAATACAGATGTACAAACCACTAAGGTGTGAATGGTATGCTCCATAGCAATTAAATGAAATTGCTACTCAAGTAGAAGATTCTAAAAAATTTGGGCAACGTAGTGATAGTTAACCAATTACTGCAAACTGATTGCACGAAAAAGAAGATAAAATTACTTTGTCACAAACAAAGCAGAGAAATTTTCAATTCTCGGATGGAAACGGATCCTTTACTTCATGTGACCCACTATCTATAGAATTAAACACTATCTGATGCTAAGATCATTTCAAATTAATGAACAGAATGTAGGAAATACAACAGCTTTCTCGTTGGGCTTTCTTATTGATATCCTAATCAAGTCCTGTGGCGAGCACGAAGAAGCTAGTTTTTTATGTTTTCCCGAATAACACTCCAAATAGAGTCATCTGTCCTTCACATAGGCCATAGGTTAGTTACTTTCGAATAATTAATTTTTGTGGAGTAAAATTGCCATAATTTTCTAGTAGAGTTGTTATACACTGACTAGGAGTAAAAACGCGAGTATTAATCGTGTATTATATCATTGTTTTGTTTGAAAAATTAATTTATTGCTTTATATTGAATAGAATTCGTGAAATACACGCGACATATAGGGGAAGAGTAAAGCATATAAACAGTACTCCTCTATTGCAATGTAATCTTTCTAAAAACGGTCTAGTCATGAAATGTAATATCGTTCTAGAGAAAGATCGTCTAATTTCATTCTATACGAGATAAGTAAAGCAAACAGCTTTATTTTTGGATCTTGCTATATCTCCAACAATTTGACAATTCTCTTAACTACTTAATTTTACTTTTCACCACTAAGTAACTCAGATCAGAGGAGGTGTACCAGCTTCTAAAGGTTGAACCATTCATTTAATCTGTTTTCATTGTGCAAGGTTTTTTTTTTTTGAGGGGGGGGGGGGGGTTCCATAGGCAAACTGACAGAATTGAAACCCTTACAGTTTCTACACGTCCGTCCATCCGATTGCCATGGTCTCGTAATTACGCTGTGTTTGCATCGTCTGTGATAAATCTAGCAGGAAGATCTGTTTTACTATCCGTAAACAAGATAAAACAAAAAAAAACCTTGCAGGATACTTCCGCGGAAAGAAACACAAGTTTACAAATGTTTTCACCGTAACCCGTCCAGAGAGGTATCTTAGAAGTAGTATTAAAATGGCAAACAATGATGTAGTGAAGTATTGTGTTAAAACTTATGTTGTTTCGACTGCCAACTCCGCCGTCTTCTTCAAGTGTGAATCCATCTGTACTGGTCGTGGGCCGACTGCTGTTGAGTCAGCTCACTTGGCACAGCATAGAGAGCTAGTTCGCAGTCGCCCGTCATATTCCGGGAAAGCCTCCGTCCTTACTGCAATGTTCTCGAAGTCATTTATCCCGGAAGAAGATTGGCAGCAAGGAAGGGGGAAGAATTTGTCCATGGCTTTTTGAGGGAACCATCCTGGCATTCACATGGAGCGATTGAGAGAAATCCTGGAAAACTGAAATCCGGGTGGTCGGACGTAGATATGAATCCGCGTTTTCCCGAAAGCCCTGCCCGAACCTTCCTGTTCACCCAACACGCACGGTTTGTAATTACTAATGGTCGGATCTTATGACAAATCATATTTTTTCCTGAGTTCTTTTTGAGCTGTAATGCTGAATTAAATAGTGATTAAACGTTTCTGATTGTATTTAAATGAATTTTGTATTGCATATAAATGCATATTCTGGCTATTTTCCTACTTTTGATCACATTACCATGATATTTATGATCATATGGTCATATTCTGAGGGAAAATGCGGTATTTATTTATTTAAAAAAATTTAACGGGAATTCATTAAAAGTTATAGAAGAGTAAAAATTAAGATAATTGTCCACAGAACTGTACTCCTATTATACGTTAGAGGAAAAAACAAATCTAATGTCACCGAATTAGTAAGAATTCACCAGTCAAGAATTAATGTTATACGTTATTGTCACTCTCTAAAAGTTAATGTTCCGCCCTCCTTTTAATCTCGACAATGCAGCAGCAGCATGCCTGTATCGGTCCGCGTCAATTAATGTCTCACTGTCGCCAATGCTTTTGAAAGTAATCGTTAGTCATCGTTAAATCTGCAATGGACCAATGAGTACCGCTGTGCCGAAAATATAAAATTTTCTGAAACTGCGAAGTTAGGAGTTACATCAAGGAATTTGGAGAGGAGTATTTTAGTACAGCGAAAACTCTTCTGTAAATTATATGAAATTAAAGTGATATCAACAAAACGACTTAAAATTTAATTTTCCATGGTACACGGAAGCAAATTAAAGTCTACATGAAAGCGACACAACTAGATACAATAAATGATGTGTAATTGAGCATGTTTTGATGTACAGTAAATTTAAATGTGTGGTAATATTTTGTTATTTTAAAGTCATATTTAATCAATTTTAAGGCCATATCTCCATTTTTTCTTGTCATGAAGAGCCGAACCAAAGTAATTACCAATTCCGACATGCCAAAAGTCAAGGTAAATCCGTTTAGCAACTATCGGCACTATCGATGCACACTGTTTCACACACGAAACCTTGTGGTTCCAAAACAGACCCAACGAAGGACAAAGGGAAAAAATATTTGCAGCCGTTCTCGAATCTTATGCTTGTTAAGAATTGAAAATTTCATTTTTAGCATTACCTAAAAAACTATAGGAAATTAATGTAATGGTATAACAATTCCAGTTCAGTGGTGTTTATGTTCCACTCTGCGATTTGTTTGTTTTTATTGTATATGGGTCATGCAGTGCAGTGTTTCACTCAGTGTAAGAGCCCCACAGATGCAGGAGTAGATGACCAGTGCCGCCCACGCAGTGTGTCCGCCTGCTTCGAACAATGGTCTTTTGTGCAGTTGTTCAGTGAGTCCCAAGTTCCATGGCGAGAGCCTACCCGACTAAGTGTCGTGTTGGGCAGCATTGTCTCGGAAACGCGCTGTACAACGGGCTGTCCGTACCACGGGCTGTTCAAGCAGGGTGCGTCCACTCTGCCTGTGACAAGGAATCTTATTCGCCGCATTTTTTCAGCCAATTGCAGCCCTTGGCCTGTCTGTTGAGTGGATTTATTCAAAAAGTAGGCTCGTGGCAAAAGTTTTTGAGTTTCATTGGGCCCATTGCAGCAGGTAATAAGAAAACTGAATACGCCTCATTAATGTAGAAGCAAGAGACCTGCTAACATATGGGAGGTTAGGAAATGATCGGGCTAGGTTCAGGCTTGGACACGGGAAATCATCTTGTAGGGAAATTTGTGAACGAACACCATACTCTTTGTAGTCAGAAGCAGTTACAGTGTAGCAGTATTTTTTCCATATACAAAATCTCTTCTACTATCAATTCGTATGAGTTTCTGCTTAGGCCCACAGTACTAATACTATACTATCATTTTAGTTGTGTGTCTGCGATATGTCGAATGACTCTACTTGGGTGATGGATGGAACACAAAATATTAATCTGTTCATAACCTGAACAGATAGGTGCCAAAGATCACACTGCATCAGAGATAGACATTATATTCTTTGGGTTTTGTTAATATTATTTTTGATTACATAACTTCGGTTATTTATTTTCAATTTTATGAAATTCAGTACAATTAAAAACAAGGAACATGTAAACGAAACCTTTATAGAGTTGGGGAAACCCCGACATGCGAAATTAACCAGGGCAGTGGAAACTTGTTACATTTAGTATTTTTGTGCTATTTGGGATTGAAAACGCGCGCAAATCTGCGGGCAATAGTAATGACGAAAGTAGCATAGAACATTTTGCCGTGAGACTGATTACGTGTGTCCACTACTAATTAACAAATCAAACAATTTTAATAAAACTATGACAAGTAAACTCGAGTCTTCAAGTTATCCTGTCATTACATTAACTTCTATCCGAGGATCTAACAGATATACTGACTCCTGTGGAGAGAATATAATGGTTTTAAAACAGATACAGACAGCTGTCTATTTCTCGCGAGCAAGAAATTTATCAAATAAAGGAAGTTGGGAATGAATATAATATTCTTGGGTAACCAGCTGATTGAACAAGGAATTTACACACAGTATTATATTATTTTTATAATTATTTGCGAATGGATCCCATAGGATCACGCAAAGCCCTAAATCTTATCATGGCTTGCAAGTAAGAATTTGTTCTACATTTCTGCTGGGTAATTAGAACCAGGGATTATAATTTCCTGGAACAATGATGGAACCTTAAGTGATGTCATTTGTCGGCGAGCCGCTTAGCTTTTGTTTTCTGTTATATATGTAATTTTGTTCCTGAGATGTGTAGTTTATGAGGCAGTAATGGGGAACCGTCCCAGCATTTGCCTAGGGCAATGGTTCCCAATTAGTGTTACGCGTACCCCAGGGGTACCTGAGGTTGCTTAAGGGGTTACGCCCGGTAATTTCTTCGCTAAAGTAATCGTTCTGATAGTAAAAAAAAAAAATCAATTACGCAAACGTTACTATCGGCAAATTATATAATTCGAACTGCATGTGCGTGAATTATATTACTGTAATGCTGTAGTTGTGCGAATCTTTCGACTGAGATTTATATATCCTTTCAGCTATTCGGAATACGCAAGGTGGAGCTCTTTTTTGTAGTGGTACTCGGAAAAAAAATAACTGGGAACCAATGGCCTAGCTGAATGCGGTAAACATAAAAAAACCGCATTCAGGACGACCATAGGACTCGAAACTGGTACTTTTGCAACTCCCCGATTTAGTGTGAAGGCTCTTACCTGAACAAGCTACTAAAATAGATATAATTCTAATAGGATAGTTATTTAAATTCTCAATATCAGGCATTGATATTATCAGCAAATTTTAACACGAATGTCTTGCACCATTGTACTAATTGGCACGAATAAAAGAGACTCTGGATTTAACTTTAGATATTTGTTCACCGATGTTCTCTTGTTTCTTAATGATCTGCAGTTTTAAGTTTGCCTTGCTGCCCGCGTATACAGGGTTTTCCTACGGTGGTGTCGAACAGCATTATTTCTGGTCGGTCAGCAGTTCTCAGCACCCCGTTTTCTGTAAGCCGGGTTGTCTCCCGTTTAGCGCTCTCTCTGTCCACACAGAATATCGCTGAGTGAGTGATTTGGTCCAGGGAGAGCGCACTCTGTCCAGCCGCCGCAATGGGAACATTTAAATGCATTGCCGTCGGGCGGAGGCTGAGTGACAGACAGCTCGGCGCATGCAAAGCCGGGTCCGACAGTTACAATGCAATGCCGCTTCTTCTACTCAACACGCTTCAGCACTTCTAATGTGTCTGCTAATTAATTCATGGCTAGAAATATAAAATATGCAAAAACTAGTTTAAAAGACAGTGTCGTTCTTTTTTTCATTTTATTTGCTTTACAATCCCGTAACATGTTTGAGGGAAGTGCTGAGAAAGGTAAATGATTCAGACACTGATAACGAGTTTCCTTTGTAACAATACAGTTCCTGAAATGCTGTATTCCAGATACTACACAATTTGTTTATCAGCTAGACGGCTTGTGTGAAAATTTTGTAAATGATATACGATGAATATCGAGGTTGGTGGTTTGCAGTGGGATGAAAGGAGAACCGGCTCACTCGCAGCAGTAATCTATAGTAAGTACATAGCAAAACACAACGTCTTACGAAACTTTTGAATACGTTAAACATATGTGTGACAAAAACTCGCACTAATTTAGAGCACAAAACAATATGTAATTTACACTAAAATTTAAATAAAATTAGAAAACATTACAAATTTAAATTGCAAAATATTTAGATTACAAAACCTCTTTCTACACTATTTTGTGTGAAAATATGATATCAGTAATTTTTGATGAAATATTTATTGAACAGAAACAAAAGTATCCAGAAAATTCCTTACTCTACAAAAGGCAACTTACATATGTCCGTGTGAGAAGACAGTGTAACAGTCCCTATACCTGAACTTTAAATAGAATTGTATTTTATGAAGTATTTTTAGTGAGCTAAAGTTTGCTTGGATACGATCTTGTATGTTTGGCAATTTTCTGTAAATGAGTGTAAATATACTTTGTTTTATGAATAGGAAATTATGTAAATACTATTTAATATGTTTGAGGACAGAATTGTTTAAATGTTTGTAAGTCCAAGTATTAAGGCAAGTTACGATGTCTAAAGGACAATTTACTAAAGTTTAACATGATTTCTGCGGATAATTTTGTGTTCAAGTAGCTGTAATTTCCATTTCTGACCATTTTGTAACGACTGCAAACGATTATGTATTAATTCTGATTGTTTTTAATATGTTTCAATTGTTTAAGTATTGTCCGAGAAATATCTGTCGGAATCTTTTGAAGTGTTCTAAAAATTACGATAGAGCTTACATAAAGCGAATATCCGAGAGAGAGTAGTAGTTTGAACAGACTCAATTTACGTCGGCCAAGGACTGTATTGTCTGTGGAAAAAGTATTGTATGTGATCTCTGGAATATATGTATATAATATGTAACCAGTATCTTTGACGATCGTGTTTTCTTTGAGAATAAAAACAGGTTTAAAGCGAACTTTATGGCGGACTGATTATTTATCGTATTAATTAAAACACCAACAATCTTATAACAGGATCACAAAAATTTCGGAAATGTCCTTGCTCTAGAACACAGGTATCTCTGTGATATGTCGTGCGATCACTCCTTATTAACGAACCCTAGCGCCTTTGTTTTGAACTGTGTCATTTGGTAGCGACAATTTATTTGTTAAGTTAAGTGAAATATCTACTGATAATGCGATTATGCCCCGTACGAAAATTTAGACTGTGATGCTGCTATCTAGCGGAATGTGATCACTCCTCATCGACATCAGTGAAGCCTAGCAGCTTAACTCAGAACTATCCAATACAAGTGACCTTGATTTTTCATAATTTTGCCATTTACCGGTTGAATTTCTTTCTTAATTAACATATTGCCAAAGCGGAGATCTTTATCTTTAAAATGATACCTCATTTATTGATTTTAGTTAAGGATAAAGAAAGAAAGATAACTCGTCACGAAAAACATGTTTTAGAAATAATATATATCTACTCGTATATACTATTATATCACAGGTAAAATTTTATAAGGGCGGTAAAAATACACGCATTTGGTTTGGGAGTTATATGTTGCGCCATTTCCAAACGTAAGGTTCTTATAAGCACTTGTTGGAGTTAATACTGCCTTTGTATGATCTAGACCAGGGGTGGGCAACCCAAATGATCTTGCGGGCCACTTTGGAAATGCGTCATAAATCCACGGGCCGCATATAAAATTGTATATTGTATGTTAGATGTTCCGAGATGCGCGTGTATTATGAGTTCGCAGAATATAACATAATTATTCCGCGAACTGATAACTGTAAACTCATAGATAAAACAGGCAATATCTGTCAGATATTCGCAAAAACATTATTTTAAAATCAAAGAAATATTTTCTCATAATTTCGACAGTTAATTTTGAAATATATGGATGCACAAATAATGTATTTTTTTTTAAATGCATTGGTTTTCACTAAATTGGCAATTATAATTTGAAAATATAATTTGAAAAAAGTGTGATGAATCACGCTGGGCGAAAAAATCTTCAAGGTGGCCGCGGGTTAGCCAACCATGCTCTAAACCGAGTACGATGCTTATTTTTATTAATTTTCATGATTGAAGAAAGCTGCTCACATTTATACGTGCTTCCGAATGTGCAAATTATTTTTCGTGCGAAAACTCTAAGCTGTGTATATTTTTCTTCGGAAAGGTATGTTCTGTATCTGAAATTTCTGAATCTCTCGCGGGCCGGATTGAAGCTGGTGGAGGGCCGGATCCGGCCCGGGGGCCGGGGGTTGCCCATATATGATCTAGACAGTGTTTGTCAAACTCCAGTCCTCCATTACGTAAATCTTGTCGCGAACCCCCTACGATCAGCTGGCGAACTCCTAGGGGTCGCGTACCGCACGTTGAGAAACGCTGACTAGAGTACAGTACTCGCCAGCAAACGATGCTTGCTACACAAACCTGGAACTAGGGCTTCGAATTCTTTGAATTGCGTAAATAATGAATTGATTATTCATTGACTAAAATATTAGAAAGGAAGTGACTTACAATTACAATCAACTGAATAAGATTAGATTTTAAATCAGAAACTCGTAAGAAAATTACGAAATTTCCTTCAAATTTAACGATTGTGTATTATTGTGATGTGACACATGTGGAAATATTCAAAATAATTTATGGGGGTCTTTTATTCTGCGCAATCACAACGTTTCATGGAAAAATGAAATCACTGACTTTTCGTAGTTATTAAAAGGGTTTAAAACACTTGTCGCCGAAAATAGTATACACTCTCACATGAAACATTGCCAAAAACGTTTAAGACCGGTGTTATGAGTTAATGGAGCAGTTATCCGATACTGATGATATTTTGTTAGCAAGCTGAAATGTAAACAGAGACAACTTTGTGGTTGAAAAAGAGAAATGCGAGTCTGTGGCAGGCCCGGTGAGGCGGTCGCTGACATTTGCTGACCCTTGGCGTTAAGAGGTCGCCCCACGCGCGTACTCTACGTGGGAGGGCGTGAACCACAGGGAAGCAGGACAATTTGCAACGCGCTAATATCGCAGGTTATTTAGATTTTACCTTATGTATTCGTATTAATTATTTAACTATTTCTTCACAAATCAGAATTGGCAAAATAACTAGATTTTAGTAAATTTGATGACTCGTATTTACATGGAAGGTGTTCAAGACACCGCTGAGAAAGTATTATAAAATATAATTCCAATTAAATCATACTGTGGTGAGGCAAATTCTGGTATTGCTGATTCGCTTTTTGTTATCAGTATTCATTGTTAAAGTAATTTGCCAACTCAGATCAAAAGCATAAACTACACTATTGCTTGTGAAACATGCAACACCAAGAAGAAGCAATGTTATTATTAAGTAATTGATTTCGCGGATTAGGGAAAAACGATTAGAATCACAAAACTGTACATTCACCTTAACCGCGAAAATTTAGTTCGCTGTGAAGCCGTCACGTGCGGCAATCAGAGGTGCTAGACATCTTGAGATGGAATCAAGGAGAACATGGGGAACACGAAGCATCGACAGTGGTCGCAGGAGGACCAGAACGAACAAGTTTCCGACTGACCACAATCCATACATGTTCGACGAGTAGGCCAGGAAAGCAGTGGTACCCGACGTCCTTCGTAGTAAGCTTACACATTCTGCAGTCTGAGGCGTGGGTGGTTTCAGGTGAATGGGGGCTGACGCAATGGCGTGCGTTACAGGATCCAGCCCTCAGTAGACTCGTCCACACCCGCTGCAGTGCTCGAACATTGTGGATGAAGCTGTTCTGTCGGCTATACGTGCTGTGGTCACATTGTGTGGTCCAATACTCGCTCGTCACCTAGGACGACACGCTTCTATCCACGTATGACACGAATATCCCAAAATTATAAGAAATCTATATTAAGTATTACAAATGATAGCACAAATGATGACAAATAAAATCATTATACAAGTTTTAATAAAGTCTTGGAAGCAATGTTATTCATTGTATATAATTATCTAATTATATGAAAGCTAAATGAAGAGAAGAAGATCATATCATGTTAAGGGTCAGTCTCTTTGTTTTCTTGAATTGAACTTCGGGACAAAGAATCTATCGCCTTCGGAGAGGACGGGAGTCGAATCTTCAACCGAGCAGCCAGAATTCGGTTTTGCATGGTCTCCCAAAATCACGCCAACCAAATAACAGGATGGTTCCATCATAAGGCCATGGCTGAATTCCTTCCCTTTCCTTGATCCGTGCTCTAAAAAAGGAATCCTGTTTTGATCTTACTGAAGCAGGGTCTCATGGTATTAACCATTAGCGAGAAGGTTTGAATCTGCAAATTAATATATTAAGCATAACACATAATCATCGACGTTTAAGAAGTAGAAACAAAATGAAGGGAGTCTGTGAAAATAATAATTATAAAGTTTTGTTGGTATATACGGGGAATAATGTAATTATCAGGTTACAAGTGGATTAAACACAGAGCGACGGACCCCTCCCCTCTTAATTATCTTCAAATACGATTTTAATTTCATCATTGGATGGTTTTAATAAACCAATTTCCCTCATCAAAATTAATATTTACGGTTATTAACATTATTTAACGAATCAACGTATTATAATACTAAACAAATTTATTACATTTTACTGACCATTATATCTCAACAATATGAATCATAAAATTGAAAACTGATTTAAGGAACGTTAGTTCTAGAGGCCAACGTTACTGTATTTAGATTACAGATCAGCCTCTAGAGAGCTGAGACCATCGTTGCTGCACATTACACTTATGTCGCTTGCACTGATTTTTGTCCTGCAAACTTACCGCCGAAAGGACATGAGTTATAGAAACAAATCGAAATGCAAACATTAATTTAATTTAATTGCAGTGGAGCGCACGCTTCGGTGGCAATTTACCTGCATATCTTTTTCCCCTTTCCTGCACCCACTCACATTTATTCCGATCAAATTTCAACTTTAAATTCTTTCAAAGTTTTTGGTAAAAAACTCATCTTTTTTTTGGTACTTGTTCCAATCCCTGACTCCGTTACCTAAAAAGAGACAATCTTCCTGCACCGTTGCGCCTGAAATCGAGTCCCAGCTAGTGGTCATGGTCATCTTTTCCCTTCCATGCATTACTTTTAATTCTTACACCAATATCTTTCCATGCCTCATCACCAATATAAGCTTTGTACACTCCCATGACCCTCTTCACCCTCCTCCTGTCTTTCAATGAATCTCTTTCGAGCTCTGCTATCATATCAGCTACTGGTTGCTTTCTGCGGTAATTTCCAGAAACAAATATAGCAGCCCTTTTTTTGCACTCTCTCCAACTCCTGCATTTGATACGCAAAATGTGGGTCCCATACTACACTACCATATCTAAGCAATGGTCTGACCAACGTTTTGTAACTCAATTCCTTTACTTCTCTCATCCTCCCATCACTCTCTCCAACAAGTGCAGGGTTCTGAAACCTTTTCCTACCACCTGTCCTATGTGTCCTGCCCTGTTAAGCTTTTTATCAAATGTAATGCCAAGTTATTTATATTTCAAGTCTTCAACAAGCAATTCTGTCCCCGCGTTAGAATCATAATCAACTTTTAATTTTATACTTGTATATCTAATAAGTTGACTCTTCTTTGCATTTATCTGCATTCCATCTTTACCATAGCAATTAGTTATCCTGTCCAGATCACCTTGCAGCTGTTTACAGTCCTCTACCGTATTAATCATTTTTTGATCTGCAAACAATCTAATATATGATAGTAAACGATCAACACAATCATTCATTAGATTAATGAATAGCAAGGTCTCAATACGCTACACTGAGGCACTCACATTTTTCCTCTTTTGATACCGTATTTTGTTTTCTACCTTTTAGAAATTCTTCTACCCAGCAAATCACTTTCTCATTCATTCCAATAGTTTTTATCTCCTGTTTTGATACCGTATTTTGTTTTCTACCTTTTAGAAATTCTTCTACCCAGCAAATCACTTTCTCATTCATTCCAATAGTTTTTATCTTATTTTCTACCATTTTATGGCTCCCTCTGTCAAAAGCCTTTGAAAGACCTAGTGCTACACTATCAATATTATTGGGGCTCCCTTGTCCAGTTCATCCGAAATAACTTGCATATATCCCACGTTATGTATATTAAACGATGTTTTAAATTTTTGCAGGAGTTTTTCTGTTTCAAGTTAATAATTAATTTTATTGTTGCTACAGTGCCAGAACTTTAACAGAAAAATCTATGGAGGGGATGAATTGAATAAAAAAATGTAATAAATGTATATTTAAACATGGGTCTATACTGTATAGTCCCAACAAGAATTATTAACTGAGTTATATTAATAAAAGTGCAAATCTGTGAATTAATTAAAATTAATAAAATTTGGACATTGTCAAATTAAAAATCATGTGATAACTTTCTCAATGCGATATAAATCTGAGTAGTTATTTCTGTTGCTGTGAACACATTTCTGACGTCATTACAGCGGTGGAGTGAGATGAGAAGGTAGCGTGAGAGGTCATTCGTTGTCTTTAGGAACACCAGAGCACTCTTCTTGACGCCTGACGGGATGATGTTTATGATTTTGTATCTCAACAAAGTCGTAATTTATATCAATCTGTTCTGTATTCAGATGGTATGTAACTTAAAAAAAAAAAAAATCTCCTAGATAATATGCATCTGGAATAAATGTTGTATAAACGAAGAGAAAATAGAGGCTGGAATAGAATCAGATGATTTTACTGCTGTGCTATCAAACGCCACAGAAACAAGCAATATCAAAATAACAGTTGAATTTTTTAACTTTAGTAGGTGTCATATATATATTATTTCTAAGGTGTTTTTTTTTTTTGTCATACGTCGTTGTCGTTATCTCCCTTCTTACCTAATCGAAATCGATAAATTAGGTATCATTTTAGAGATTAAATTCCCCGCTTTGGTCACATCATTTTACGAATTCGAAACTTAAAGGTAAAAAAATATCTCTGTTTTTTTTAGGTCTCCACTTTAGTCACATCATATTTTAAGATAGGAATTTTTTTGAATTTAAACCTTAAAGGGGAAAAGTATCATTACTTACATAGTGTGTTTTTTTTTTTTTAAATTTATCACGAGCCATTTATCTCCCTTGAAACCTAACCGAAACCGACAATTGAGGAATCATATTAAAGACTAAGTATCCACATATGTGACATCATAAATTAAAAATGAAATGATTCGGAATTGAACCCTTAAAGGGCAAAAGTAATAATTATGAAGGTCGTGTGTATGAGACAGTTCAGAGCCAAGCCGCTAGATAGCAGCAGCACATGTCACAGCGATATTAATAAGCTGCTTCACTGTCGTCAAGGACTGAGCGCGTTACCGGTATCGGCGGCTCCACATACCACAGAGATATCAATAAACTGTATTTTTTTTTTTTTTTTTTTGGTGCAATAAATAGCTTTTCGGATATTTTTTTCTTTTACGGAAACATTTCTGTTTTACTATACAGTTCTGATGAAATCATTTGATTTCGAAATTTTCTCATGGGCTATGTTTGCAGCAACATGTATATGTTTATGTTATGTACATTCCGTTTACGTCAGTAACAGTTTGCCATACATATGTTTTACATATCCAGAACTTTTTTCAATTGTTTCGTAAGATGTTTTAAGTATTTTGTTATGTACCTATTACACTAAAAAAATAAACAATTGCTACAAATGAGGCTGTTTTTTTCATCCTATTAGCCTACAAACTACTAATCCCAATATTCATAGTATTTTATTCGCGAAATTTTCGCACGGGTCATCTAGTACTAGTATAACTTTAGATCCCTTGCTGTATTCGTTGACTACATAAAATCTATGCTTGAATTATTAATAAGACACTATCTAAATTACACGATTAACATTCCACACTAGCATATTCGCTTTAAATTTTTAGATTCGCGGCTTTTTACTCATTATACGTAATCCTGAAACGGTTGGAGGCACTGCGACGAAGTTTTGCAATTCATTTTTATCTTTGGTGCCCGATTAATGGCGGACTTGTTAGCAGCGACCACGCAAGCGCTGTTGATAAGCAAGGCTCGCGACAGCATGCTATAACTCAACCGAGGCAGCAATTACGATTCTCGTCCCTGATAAAACGCATAAATCGGCGCTTAACCCATCCTTGTCGAACCCATCGCTATCCCGCGGGACAATCACTTTTAAGGCAATCTCGACAAATGTACAGTAATTCCGGCGATAATCACAATTTAATCAGTGACGCCGATATGACAGAGTTTGTGAAACTAGAGGTCGTGTTTAGGAGACACCTGAGTACCGAAACATGAGGTTACAGGATGGTTTCCAAGTAATTAAAAAAAATTCTTTCTATTGTTGTCATTTAGGCTTATTTTTATGTGCTCTATTAGATTAGATTAGATATGTTCATTTTGATCCCAGGTGAGAACAGTCTCGGACAATTATTATTAACAAATCAATAATATTATCAACAACTGATAACCAGTTACTTGCTTAAAAATACATTAATTTAATCAATATCAACTGTAATCTGCAAATATATATGTTATCCTACGTTAGATACTGTATATGAATGCAATTTGCATATAATGTAATGGCTACATTTGTAAATGGTTTCAACACAAAGAAAAAGCAATACACATTTTAGTGATTGTAAACAACTTTTTCATCTTCCTCTTCATACAGAAAATATATAGCATTTTCTCAGTCACCCTTAGTTACCAAATTCCAAAAAGAAAATTCTTTCACAGAACAAACTGGGATCTGAAACCAAAACTTTTTCGGTTTGGTTTTAAAGTTATTAGGTTCTCATAGATATCATTTTATTTCTTGTAGTATGACATTGAATAAAGACGTTCCAGTGAATGTAATCCCTTACTGTAAAATTGACAATGACTTATAATCTTTGAGAATGTTACAGTTATTCGCAGTATCATAGCTAGATATGCCTTTAAGATTGAAGGGTTCAGGTGTTTCCACTACCTATGTAGTGGGGAGTATATATACTGTTCTGGCTATTTTATAAGTAACTCCGTTTAAACAACTGTTTTGGTGAATTTTATTTTATTTTATTCCCCAGACATGTTTCGCCCTTGTGGTGTAGGGCATCATCGGTGGCTGTAAATGTGTTTCTACATGTGTGTTATTACAATTGTACAAATCTTTATGCATGTTCACACTGTACTCACAGATATAGTGGTAATCCTCTCATGTCGGTCTGGAACAGCACCACGTACACTTTTCCAGCACTGTACATTGAAGTTCCAGTTGAACATTATTTCACTAGTTGTGACGTATTCATGTCACTCCGAACGCTTGTCAGCTCCTGAGGTGTCATTTTCACAAGTAACAGTACTTTTGTTTTTTACTAAGTTTAAATTTGCAGCTTTTTCTAAAATAATGTCTCTGTAAAAGATGTAGTATTGTTAAAAATTCAAACGTTCCTTAGCGATCCCAAAACGTAACTTAAAAAGTCTTATTTTTTTGCTTATGGTTTTACGCTACGTCGACGTTGAGGTTATTAGAGGCGGGAAAAGATGGGGGGATGGAACGGTAATCAATTCGACCATGGCCTTTTTAACCATCTCGGCATTCAGCTGAAGAGTTGAACCCTGAGGTACACCACATTTATTCTCAGTTAATAATCTTTTCTGAATGAACAACTTTCAATCTTTCTCTAACACTTTCTTATTTTCCAGGTACGATTTAAACCAAAGACCTAGTTCTATCACTAGCACCATAGTGTCCTAATTTACCTAGCAGAATGACCAACACAACAAAAGACCTTAGCCAGGCTACAGAATATTCCTAGGGAATTTAATTTCAATGCATTGCTTCCAATGTAGTCTATAAAAGCAACAATTATTGGTCTACCTTGAATTCATTTTTATGGTATGATAATTTTGGAGTCGTCTCTTATTTTGCTTACATTGCTTGGAAAAGTTTAAATAGTTAAAAAGAAAAATGTCATAACCGCTACTCAAACTTTACGATGCGCAGCTTATATAAATACGAGTGATGTAACCAAAGAGATTGATGGTGCAATGAAGACTTCAAACGATGAAGCAGTTTATCTTAGATTCCTTCAACTTCTGTGGCTGTTCCTACTTATATCTTTCTGTCTAAAACTGCATGTTTAACTAATTTCTACGACTAGAATTTTTATTCTTTTTTATTTGTTACCGTGCACTAATGATATTTATACCTTGTATGCATTGCATTTTTTATATTCATCATAAATCGCGTCCAGTCTTTTATTTAATATTCTACTGTCCAGTTCTTTGTTATATTCACATTGTAGCGTCGCATCATAGGTTTTACGAATGAAGGCACTTAATTATTAATAGGAATGACAAAGTAACAGAAGAGAACCGAAGTTTTTATTCACATTAAAGGAAACAGAAGTGCGAGCAGACATAACAATGAAAGTCACAATGGCACAAAGGTATTCTTTGTCACCGTATCTGTCGACCAAGAGCAAGTTAAGTAGGCGACGGGTTTTCGTTCATTTAACATATAACTAGTGGCTTATGAAAACACTGGAATGTAGGAAAGTGAGACGTTATTTTTACGTGTTCTAAGAATGGACACTAGCTGCGTGAGCGGGGCTAGTTTATTCGTTGGACTTAAACAATTGGATTCTGTTAATAGTTGGTTGAATTATCCATCTCACTTTGAGAAGCTAGTCGAAAGTCGAAAGAACACATAGGATGTGAAAATTAGAAGTCTCCAACGTAACCTATTTAAGTGTTAAAGGCCTGTTAAAGTGTCAGCAACAGAACTCCTTTTCCCATTAGGTATGACCCTGTAAACGAGTGCAGAGGAGAGTTGGAGGTGGCCGACTTCTTATCCGATACCAGACTGTATCTGAAAGGAAAAGTAAGTTGTTTGGACAGACTGTACTCCTCACTGCACCGTTAGTTAAAAAAAAAAAAATCTATATTGGAAAATTGATAAGCTGATTTTCATAAATGGGTTCTTTAATTGATAAAGATCATGAAATCAAACATCACAAAATTAACATTTATTAAACAATCAAAAGAATGAAACAAGGGACATTTTGAAGTTTAATATCAGTCAAAAGAAAAGACAAACATTTTATTATTCAAAACATTGATATTACATTTCTATCAGTAAGCCTATAACAACTGTTGTAAAAGTTGTAATTCTTCACGAGACAATCGGTAAAATGACAATACAACAATTTAATTAATAGCTCCAGCAAACTCATTGAATGGGTAGACCATGAACATCTATCCTGCGAATTTCTTCTCCAGTGTCAGTTACTGGGTAAGCTTGTTTTAATGCAGATTTAGTACAGTGGTTGTAGATTAACCGCATGTCCATTTGAGCTTCGCGAAATCAACGGTGCTTACCAATTGTGTCTGGAATCAGGCACTGACAATGAACATTATCACTCAAGTTACTCATGTCGCGAATACACGCTTCCAGCTAGTCATGAAGTCAGCACTCGACCAATTTATGTAGCGAATCAGGAGCCACTTCTCGTCCTCGCGATTAATCTATTGTGAGGACACGTGAAAAATACATCAACAATTAGTTTATTGCTATAGCAAAACATTTCTTACTCGATAATCCCAAACAGTCTCTCACTCGTCACAATTTCTGCAGTCCGGATTGGGTGATTCAGTTCCCTTGCACCAGTCTTTTTTCGTAGAAGTAGCTTGCGCTGCCATCTCTCTCACACCGTTGTTACGTTCAAGAGTCGATTTTTTCCTTAATCCACCACCATCATCATCATAATCATCAGGGGTTTTCTGCTGTTCAGCAGTTGCATGCACAGTGTCAGCCTTCCAAGCCTCCCTCTGTTCCATCATTCTCTTAGTCTCTATATATTTACCATGATGTCATCAATCTTTTCTTCTTTCACCGACCTCTTCTTTTCCCTCCGTTTACAATCTCCTACAGAGCAGTTTTAAGCCGGCACTCAATCCTCAACACATGACCAATCCAGTTCCTTTTTCTGTTCCTTATTGTTTTTATAAGGGACCTTTCCTCTCCTACTCATTCCAGCACTTAATTATTCCCTACTTTGTCTTTCCAAATTATTTTCTATATCCTCTTCCACATCCACATTTCGAAAGCTACCAACCTCTTTTGATATTCTTTGCGTAGCGTCCATGTTTCTGTCCCAAATAGTCCTACACTCCATACAAAACATTTCGCTAGTTTTTTCCTCAGGTTTTTATCTAGCCTTCCGCATAATAAATTTTTCTTTCTATTGAAAGCTTCCTCTGCCATTGCTATTCTAGTTTTCACCTCCTTCTTGCAACTCATTTCACCGCTCACAATACTCCCGAGATATCTGAAGGACTCCACTTGCTCAATTATTTCTCCTTGTAGCGTTATCATCATTTCTTTCTTACTCCTTCCCACCATCATACATTTAGTTTTGTTCCTACTGATTCTCATTCCGAATTCCTTACACCCTCTAATATTCTTCTGAATATCTTGACACTTTTTGCCAGCAAAACCATGTCATCAGCAATCCGTATGCAGCTAATCCTACATCCACCGATGCATACATCTCCTTTACCTCTTAAACTCCTGTTTATAACTTCCTCCAAATATATGTTAAATAATATGGGTGACAAACAACATTCCTGTCTTGCACATCTTCCAATCTTTCCCTCTTCTGTAAGATCATTCCCAACTCTCACTCTCGCTCCTTGTTCGATGTATAATCTACTTATTAGACTTCTTTCCTTCCAATATTTTCTTCCTTTATTTTTTAGAATGTTCATTTTCTTCAACCATTGCACTCTATCAAAAACCTTTCCCAGGTCTATGAAAACCATGTAACAATCTCTTTCCCTTTCAATGTATCTTTCACCAATTGTTATCAGAAAACCAATAGCGTCTTTTGCACTTCTTCCTTTTTCAAATCCAAACTGTTCTTCAGCAAATCCACCAAACTTTACTTAAATCACGTAACTTTTATTTGCTTCCGGTGTCACCCGTCAGTCCTCGGGAATCTTTCCCATTCCACAGTCTCCAACTTCAGCCGCCATACTCCACCTGGATTCTCATTCATAAATTGACCCAAGCCTATCTGCCGCCTAAGATATCTACATTGAAACAATACTGCACTGTCTTTCTCTAATAAACATACGACTATAAGGGTGTCTAATTCAATGCGTATCCGACAATTAGATATTCAATAAAAATCTAATAATATTATGTGATCGTAATTTATTAGTAAGGTATGGAACAAAGATACAAAAATATTATTTATATTGAATTACAATAGATTAAATGAGATACAGCCGCTTCTACAGATTGATGTAGAGATATTGCAGCCTTTCAACTGTCTCTATGGTTACTTCATGAAGCTGCTGCATCGTTCACTGAATGTTGAAAGAGGAAATTCCAAAGTGAAGTGGTGGATAGTTTGCTGATCGTTTCCACAGTCACAAGAAGTATTCTCTATTATCCTCCAGTAGTTGCATCTACTGTGACGTGTTCTCACACTTTCAGCGTCGTTCAGGTTTTCGTAGGAGGCTGCCTTGGATTAGTGATACTTTTTGGGATTGGAACTGGGCTATTCAGCGCTCCATGCTTCGTTCATGTTGAAGTGAGTTTGTAGCAGCAACTTACGGAACGTCGATGTTGATTATATCGACTTTAATCTGCTCTGAGTTTGACGTGGACAGTCCTGATGTATTGAAAGTTGTGGGTTTCTTAAACATTTCTGCCATTCCTCTTTTAAAGCCTCTTGTGTTGGAGATTTAGTGGGGAGATGTTAGAAAGCACAGTAACCATTCTGTAGGTGTAGGTTTTAGTGTTTGCAAGGGTTCTTTCTTCGTCATTGTATGTTTGTGACCTCCCCCTTTACAATTCAATAAATATAAAAATAATTATATTTACTTTTCTTTTACCGGTATCGAATTGTTCTTTACATACACATCCGAATCCAAGTTAAACATCCACGTTGTAAAAATTACCTGAAAGATAATAATCGTAATACTTCAATTCACCATCAATGACATAACCATATTTTCTTAATCTCTCTGGTTTCCTCAATAAAATGCAATGGGTAAATTTCAAATCAAATTATCTATTCAAGATTTACCATTCATCAACTATTATCGTCTTCTTATCATTTGTTTACTTTCATTACATATAATTCCATTCATACATTAACAACGATTTATACATTCAATCTTGCTTCTTCATTGCCGTCGGTCTTTTGCTTTCAAATACAATTGTAAGCTAGTGATGCTCAGCAAAATGTATTTTTCAGTCACCTTGGAAGATTCCACCATCTTCATTCTCTTTTTGTAAACAACATATCTGTATAATTTGCAAATCAAAGATTCTCCTTCTTTCGATGATTGATTCTCTTTGCCCTTTAAACTCAAATATCAGAGTCAGTTTATATAACCACAAATGTCTGATAAATGCAAGTATGATATTAATATTACGTTTTATGGATATTGAGATCATGTACCTCACAAGTTCCAGACATTGTTCTTATTGTTTCGTTTAGCTGTACGTTGTTCTTATTTTGTGTGGCCGCCATACATGACTACAGTATTTTTGATAACGCCACGATACAAAATCCTGAACAGTGCTTCCTATGTGAAACAAGCCTTTAGTATTCGCCGCAGTCCATGTGGGTAGGTAACAGGAGAGAAGCAAGTTCATTTCACATCCAATCGCAGCCGTTGCAACGCGGCAAACTCGCACGTTCGGCAGCGCACAGGGCGCGTCTAAGAACTGCCGCCTTGCATAATACCCGACAACCATTGTTTGCAGAAGGCTCATCTGGCAGGGCGTGACCTCATTCGACATGCATAACGTGCTATAGCGGAAGCTCCAAGTCAATTCTGCGAGCGGCTAGCCTACTGTCTCATCTGCATGTTGACGGCTGCGCACCGCGACGCTCGGTTATTAGTCTCATTAGTGATGAGCGCCTCACCGCGATGGGGGCGGCAATTACTGCCCCCCGGGGCGGCGGTGGTGGGGGCGCCTCCGCCGTCTAAACACGTAACGTGGAGTACATGACGTCTCACTCGGCTTCTCATTATATCGTAACTAACCTGTTTCTATGGATAAGCTAATAAAAATAGTGTGACACATCGAACTAAACCTGCTTATTAGATTAAGATTTTTCACTTAGCGCTTCACGTGCTTGGATTGGAAACGATAAAGAGGAGAGGTTCGACTGGCAAGAAGAAGAACACGACAAGCTCGTCTCTGTTATGAACAAAGTGTGCAACGTTTCAGCAGACATTCTCTCCAGCATCGAACTAGAAAACCGTAGTAAATCATTTTCCTTTTAATTCACTATGGGAGGTAAGATAGACATCATTGCAACTACACCTGTATCAGAAGTTGTTATTACGTAAAATGAAGTACCTTCCTGGTGTTTATATTTAATCTTTCATTCTTCTTGCAGTTATGGTTTTGAAAAGCTGGGGAGTGATTAGTTTTGGTGCCAAGTACATTAACTACGAAGTATTTAGTCAATTTACATCAAACAAATCAGGCATAAATTTGCGAATTACTTGCTAATGGTTTTGGTTTATTGCTGGGTTGGGGAGGGTTTCGCGTTTGCAGGGATAATGGGCACCATAATTGAGAAAAGAAAAAAAAATCTTCCAGCTTTTAATAGCCAACTATCATTTATTATTGTGTAAAATTGTGAATTCTTCATGAATTTGTGATTAGAATCCGAATAACTTTGATTTCCAACTTCATCAATTTATCCTGTTTGGATGATAGCAGAGTTATATTTATTTTTAGTTAGAATAATAATAATTATATTGTCGCGTTGCAACCGGGGCAGGTGTGAATTCGAAGGTTACTTGTCAATGAACACAGCACTTAAACTGAGAACAGGTTTATTGAGAACTCAAACATACACGCAGCACTGACTGCCTCTTGGGCAGAATGCTCTTCTATTTATACACAGATAGAACGTACTAGAGATTACAAGAGTAGTTAACAAGTAGAAGTTACAAGTGACCTTAGGAAACATGTAGAATCTTCTGGAAATAATAAACAGAATTAAATAATTTTTGTCAGTGGGCGGGATTGAACCGGCGACCTTCGGTACCGCAATTCGTGACGCTACCCGCTGCGCCATGCTGGCAGACGGTACACTGGCGTTCATGCGGCATTGCTCCCTCTCCTGAGGAAAACAGCGTCCCGCTGTTAGATTTCTTTTGGGGCACGCTGAAGTGTCCTGGATCTTGATCTTGTCGTGGGTCCTCCGTATGGCAGTTCTGGAGGGCCCCTCCTGGTTGTACTATTATCTTCCTGTCCGACTTCCTCAGTATCCAAACCGTCCTCAGAGTCCTTGAACAAGAAGCTGGTTGTGCCTAGCTGCTCGTCAGGATTGTAGTAAGGCTTCATGCGGAGGACGTGAACAATGTCCCTTCGCTTTCGTCGTTTCGAAGACGGCTCATAATCCTCGACTTCGTATGTGACGTCTGACCGGCGGCGTATGACACGATACGGACCAAAGTACCGCTTCAGTAACTTTTCTGATAGCCCAACCTTCCGGACAGGGGTAAAAATCCATACGAGATCTCCTGGGTTGTACGCAACAGGTCGGTGCTTGCCGTCATACCGCTGACGGTCCTTCTCCTGGGTGGCCAGTGTTCGTATGCGAGCCAGCTGTCTTGCTTCTTCGACCCTGGTAATGAGCTGTTTTATATAGTCATCCTGAGTGTCGTCCGGCTGGAATGGGAACAGCGTATCCATTGTGGTCTCAGCTTCACGGCCATGGAGCAGAAAAAACGGAGTGAAGCCTGTCGTATCTTGCCTTGCTGTATTATAAGCAAATGTGACCACTGGCAGTATTGTATCCCAATCCTTCTGCTCAACATCCACATACATCGACAGCATATCGGCTAATGTCTTGTTGAAGCGTTCTGTGAGACCGTTTGTCTGAGGGTGGTATGCAGTTGTCATCCTGTGGACAACGTCGCATCTTGACATGACCTCTGATACTAGTCTTGACTGGAATACCTTTCCACGATCGGATATCATCACACGTGGTGCTCCATGCTTCAAAATAATGTCTTCTACTAGAAATTTTGCAACCTCTGGAGCTTCTGCAGTCGGAACAGGTTTGGTGACAGCGTAGCGCGTGAGGTAGTCGGTGCAGACTATTATCCATCGGTTACCGGTTGTCGACTTCGGGAACCTCCCTAAAAGGTCGATCCCAATTCGGTGGAATGGAACTGCTGCAGGCGGAATTGGTACTAGATGACCTGGAGGTAATTGCGGCACATGTTTCCGTCGCTGGCACTCTTTACAGTGACTCACATAATGCTTGACAGATCGGTAGAGACCCTTCCAGTAATACCTGCGTCGGATTCGGTCCAGGGTCTTCACAAATCCCAGATGACCGGATATTGGAGCGTCGTGGAAATACTTGAGAATAGCTGGCTGGAGATGAGCTGGAACGACCAGAAGCCACTTGGGGCCTAGTGGATCGTAGTTGTTCTTATACAATGTCCCATCTATCAATTGAAACTCTCCTTTGGCCGGTTCTCCTTTCTCCAAGGCGTCTATGGTTCTTAATAACTCTGAATCTTCCCTCTGTTCAGCTGCAACGTCACCTAATTCAGCGAGGGCTGAAATTCCATTCATGCTGTTGTGTTCTATTAAAGGATTCCTTGAAAGGCTGTCGGCATCCTTGTGTTTGCGTCCGTTTTTGAATACCACCGTGACGTCGTACTCTTGAAGTCTAAGTGCCCATCTTGCTAGTCGACCTGATGGATCCTTCAAGCTGGTTAGCCAACATAAAGAATGGTGGTCTGTCACGACGGTGAAAGGTTTGCCGAATAAATACGGACGAAACTTGTTGATAGCCCAGACAACTGCGAGGCATTCTTTCTCGGTTGTAGAGTAGTTTATCTCGGGCTTAGAGAATACTCTTGATGCATAGGCTATCACCTTCTCAGCACCTTCCTGAATTTGCACAAGCACTGCACCGATCCCATAACCGCTGGCGTCAGTGTGAAGTTCAGTTTCTGCATTCTCGTCGTATAAGGCTAGAACTGGTGCGGAAGTTAGAGCCTCCTTAAGTGCCTGGAAAGATCTTTCTTTAGTTTCATCCCAGTAAAACTTGGCGTCTCCCTGCAAAAGTTCTTGCAGTGGACGTGCCATGTTACAGAATCCTTTTATGAAACGCCGGAAGTATGAGCACAGCCCAAGAAAGCTTCTCACATCACGAATATGCTGAGGAGTTGGAAATTCCATGACTGCCCTTACTTTATCTGGATCAGCGCGGACGCCATCTCCGTTGACCAGGTGCCCCAGGATTTTTATCTCTTTGGCGACGAAGAGGCACTTCTTCGGATTGAGGCGGAGTCCTGCAGTCTGAACACACTTCAGCACCGTTGACAGGCGACTCAGATGTTCTTCAAATGTTTTCGAGAAAACAACAATGTCATCTAAATAACAAAGACACGTCGTCCACTTAAGGTGTCGAAGTAAGTTGTCCATCATGCGTTCGAATGTGGCCGGAGCGTTGCATAATCCGAATGGCATTACTTTGAATTCATAGAGGCCATCAGGTGTAATAAAAGCCGTCTTTTCTCTGTCAGCTTCGTCAACCTCGATTTGCCAGTAGCCTGTCTGCATGTCCATGGTTGAGAAGTATGTAGCTCCTTTCAAGCAGTCTAAGGCGTCGTCGATGCGCGGCAGTGGGTAGACATCTTTCTTTGTGATTTTGTTCAGCCGCCGATAGTCGACACAGAATCGCCACGTACCATCCTTCTTCTTTACGAGGACCACCGGAGATGACCAAGGACTCTCCGAAGGTTGAATAATGTCATTATGCAACATCTTCTCCACTTCCTCTCGAATTATTCGCCTTTCGACTGGTGACAATCGGTACGAGCGCTGGCTAATGGGCGGATGATCCCCAGTATTGATACGATGCTTTATCGTGGGCCGTTTCGTCTGACCTTTTTTTTGCTGGGGTGTGAATACACCAGAAAATTGGCGTAGTATAGCTAACACCCGGTGGTGTTGTTCCTTGGTCAGGCCGGACCCTATTGGCAGTTCCATAGTTGTTTCCTCCAGCGTGTTGTCGGTACTAGTAACAGAGCATGGATCTTCGTTAATGACGTTGAGCTCGCCCTCCTGGACTGGTTCAGCTGTCCCTATGCACATTCCCTTGGGGATAATTTGTGACTGCTCGTGACAGTTGGTGATCCAAATGTCTCCTCGACCACCGATAATGCTTATGATAGCCGCTGGTATGTAGATTTCTTTCGTGAGCCTAATAAACTTTCTACTATCGACAAGCACTTCAAGGTTGCGGTCGTCCGTGTTTTTGACTGGGACTCTTCTCATTGCGAACGGCGGGATTGTCACGTTGTCAACGGCGAATAACTTCCCAGAAGATTCTGTGTTACGTGTACCCGTCGCAACGACTTCTTCAATTTGCAGCTCAGATGTTCCACAGTCAATGACAGCTTGGGATGCCTTAAGGAAGTCCCATCCAAGGATGACATTATGACTACATTCTGTTAAAATGACAAATTCAACTGGCTGGGTCCTGTTGTTGATGGTTATTCTCGCGACACAAGCTCCAGCTGGCTGGACGTACTTTCCATTTGCGACCTTTAGCACAGTTGCCCCCGTATCACGGAACATTGTCTTCTTTAGTGTGCGACGATAATTGTCCGACAATACGGAGAAAGAAGCTCCTGAATCAACCAGCGCCCGGACAGGTTGGCCGTCGATTATAACGTTGATGAGATTTCCCGACATCTTAGTGACTGTCATCCATGGAGGATTTTCATCTGCGGCGGCCTCACCTCCGTAGATGGTCGCCTTGCTTAGTTTTCCTGCGTGCGGCGGCTAGGGGAGCGGCTGGTAGCTCTGTCCGGCGACGATGAACGGCAGCGGCGCGTCGGGGATCGACCTCGTCTAGGGTACGGCGATGGGCTTCTTCCCGTAGGTCGACCGAACTCGTCAGCGGGTGGCTGCCTGGGGTAGAACTGTTCTGATGGCGGACGTCTTGCGGCAAAATAATCGTCAAATACTCGTCTTCTCTCTCTGCAGTATCGTACGACATGTCCAGGGCGCCCACAGTGGAAACATACTGGCGCGTTGTCTTCTGTCCTCCAGACGTCCGTTCGTCTGCGGGACGTCATAGGTGCCGGAGGATTTGGTTGTGGCCGTGTCGGCCGGTTCCTAGGCTGCCGTTTGGCAGCTGCAGCATACGTCATATCAGGGCGAGGCCATTCTTCACGTCGAGTGCGATTGGCTCGGCAGAAAGGAGCTATTGTCTGAAATACCTCTTTTTCCGCCGCGTCGGCTCCTTCATGACCCACTGGGCTTATATCCATGGCCATGATCTGATGCTCACTCGGTTCAAGAGTCCCAGCTGCCATGAACTGTTGTAATTCTTCTCTCACAATTTGTCGTATGAGAGACGCAAAGTCGTGCTGGTCTTCCACAACTGCCATAGGGACTACGTTGGGAAGTCTGTCATACTTCTTTCGCCCAACCCTCCTTTGTTGCATCTCCTCAATCCGCTGGCACCACTTGATGAACTCTTCCGTCGTAGCGACGTCTTTTATCAGAAGAGCTTGGTACATGTCTTCTGCAATACCTTTCATTAGGTGCGTGATTTTGTCGGCTTCAGTCATATTCGGGTTGACTACGTTGCATAGGGCCAAAACATCCTGTATGTAAGATTGCGTCGGCTCCCCATGTCGTTGGGCCCGGTTCTTCAGTTGTTCTTCCGCCGAGCGGATTTGTCGCTGGTGGTCCCCAAACGTTTTCTTAAGTTCCGTTTGGAACATTTCCCAGTTATTCAGTTTTTCTTCGTTGTTCTCGAACCACTGCTGGGCGGTTCCGTCCAGATAGAAATAAACATTTGCCAAGCACATGGTATGATCCCACCTGTTGTACTTGGCGACTCGGTCGAACCCTTTTAGCCATTTGTTAGGATCCTGTCCAGCGTCTCCAGAGAACACCGATGGGTGTCGAATGTGCAGCTGGCTTGCCGCCATGGGTTTCCTAATGACGCGGACTTTCGGAAGGACGTACTGAGTATATCCTTTGTAGTCCGGTTCCAGTCCGTGTAGGCGGCGACTTTTACGTTGCCTAATCGGAGCCACGACGATGCAGCTGTTGCACAGGGTACCCGGCGTCTCCACCAAACTATGTCGCGTTGCAACCGGGGCAGGTGTGAATTCGAAGGTTACTTGTCAATGAACACAGCACTTAAACTGAGAACAGGTTTATTGAGAACTCAAACATACACGCAGCACTGACTGCCTCTTGGGCAGAATGCTCTTCTATTTATACACAGATAGAACGTACTAGAGATTACAAGAGTAGTTAACAAGTAGAAGTTACAAGTGACCTTAGGAAACATGTAGAATCTTCTGGAAATAATAAACAGAATTAAATAATTTTTGTCAGTGGGCGGGATTGAACCGGCGACCTTCGGTACCGCAATTCGTGACGCTACCCGCTGCGCCATGCTGGCAGACGGTACACTGGCGTTCATGCGGCAATATTTATATGTACAAATTATTGTAAGGGGTTACGGTTATTCAATAGTCTAAATCACCCGGTTCCAACTGACTGAATATATCATCTAATAGAGATTTCATCGATATTTTTTCAATCAGAGGACCAGTAAACTGTCAAATAATTCTACGGACCGCAAATTTAGCTGAACCAAATTTTTTACCTATGTGAATATTATCAATCAACCCTACTTGTTATGGGATCTACGATCCCTTAAAAACTGCATCTACAATAACGCTCTAAGAACGTTAAATTAATCCTCAAACAAACGCCAATTTTTTTGATGCTGACTGGAAACAGAATTAGTGAATAGACTATTATAATAGAAATTTGGTCATATCCTCATATCCTAGAAATACCAGATTTTTGCTGGTCTTTGAAATATTCGAGGCTTTTACAAATTTTGGCTCGTAGCATATACTCGTACTAACTTATAGTGATGTAAAGTGCTAGTGAGATATCCATTTTATGTGAAAAATTCTTACCAATTTATGTTTTATTACATCTTTAATTCAGGTAGAATAAATTGTTTAATATACTGCCTGCGAACCACATGTCCCATCTTCAAAGCATAGCTTGAGAAATACTGATCTAATCTTACCCGGTAAAGCGATCTGTTGGAAGGAACCGAAGGTTCATATGGAATATAGACAAGGAAGACGTTCCAGCCTACGCTACATAAAACGAATCATGTCACAGATGACTGACCTTGATAATTCCCAATGTTTGTTATGGATGTTTAATATTTCAGCTGTCAGTAATCTCCATGTAAGCTCATTTCTTTTAACTGCTTAACGTCTCTTAACAGCGAGGTCTTTACAGACGGGAAAGGATAGGGGTCAAGGAACGGGAAGGAACTCGGCCATGGCCTTGTGAAGGAAGCATCCCAGCATTTACCTGGAGTGATTTAGGAAACCACGGAAAATCCAAATCTGGATGCCCGGACGGGGATTCGAACCGACGTCCTCCAGTATGCGAGGCCAGAACGCTAGCCGTTACACCACCAATCTCGATGTAAGTTTAAAAAGTAATTAAAAAAATAGTTGTTTAGAATGTTACTCAGATTTTATATCGTAAAAGTTTGTTATCGAGGTTCATTATGAAGAAACAAGTTGCACGTTAAAAATTACATTTTAAGTATTTTGGCACTTATTGACTGAATAATTTTTTCTACAAATGCTTAGTACCATACAGAAGTCACATTTTCATTTTAGTTTTCAACTGAAGTTGTACTTTAAAACAATCTCGTACCTCACTACTTTCTTTCCATTTGTTTTGACGAGTGGAGTAAGATATCAATAAAAATATTAAAAAGGTTTAATTACTGTAGAGAACATTCAACCATTTACTCAACAGTTGAATCAGGTACCTAATATCTACGAATATGAATCAAAGAGATGGTTGACATTAATCAATAATAGATGACGATAGAGTTCTTTAGTTTCGATACCCACGAATGAGGCAGGGTGTATTACGTTCATCAGCTGTTTGTTCCAACTTATATCTCTCCTTTCAAGCGAATCAATAACTACAAAATCACGCTTCATATTCAGCTCAGAGAGATCTTAAACTCAGAAGGAAACTTTTCTATTATGCAACGTCTCCCTAACAAGATGTATGCTTGTTAATATATTTTGGATTTGTAATCATAATTCCTATTACTTGTTTAAAATTTTATCTCGTGGTTACTATTCTCCCTTACAGCACATTTATGAATTAATTTATCAAAGCAGAGATGATTATTTTTCTAATAAACTGTATTTCGGGAGAAAAGTTGGTTTCGTACAAGGTAAAAGCTGTATAAACTCAGAGATCCGTCATCTCATTTGAAATCTGAATGGTCTTTTAACATTCAGAAGTCACTTTCCTCTCTTCAAGGGAAACCAGAAGTCATCATAGGGGGCGACTTAAACGCCAAGCACTTCGCTTGGAACGCGAGAAGAAATAACGTCAGAGGAGAGCAGCTACTCCAACAGGCAGAAAGACGCAACATCGAGATCTTCGACCCAGAAGACCCCCCACACACACACCGACCAACCCCCGCCGACAGCCAGACGTGCTACACATTGTACTGGCAAAAAATATCGTCAAGCTCATCGGTCTAAGGACGACGGATGAACTGTCCTCCGATCACCTACCAGTACTGCTGGAATTCCGCAACTGGATACTCCCGCACAATAAACCAAGGGCTACCAGGCAGCAGTTCAAAAGGATTGTGCACGACAGTATAAACACCACACACAACGTTACCACCACCGACGAAATAGACAACGCAATCCACCACTTTGATAAGACTGTACTTGAAGCTGCACAACAAGCCTCAGTCACCACCACTACTCATAACAATTTCCAAGAGAAGCTGCCGCCAGTGCTGGGGGACCTGCGATATCTGAGAAACAGAAACAGAAAACTTTGGCAACGCCATCGGGATCATGCCGATAGACGCCGCTACACGAGATATGCAAGAGAACTCCGCGCCCGGCGGCAAGAACGGTGGTCAGGGCAGTGGGAGAA
Source organism: Vandiemenella viatica (assembly GCA_031002005.1). NCBI lineage: Eukaryota > Metazoa > Arthropoda > Insecta > Orthoptera > Morabidae > Vandiemenella > Vandiemenella viatica. The sequence goes on from JARYHS010011408.1 coordinate 73,224,041, forward strand.
CAGGATGGATACTCTAATGCTAGAGAACAGAGAAGCGTGGCAGCTGGCTAAGGCTCTGAAACAGCCACGTGCCCCAAAGATTGCCATAAACGCTCAAACTGGCCAATGCTTCACACCCCTCGCTCAACAATACACCCCGAGCTGACAGCAGCTGAACAGCAGCTGGCAGGCGACATCGGACGGCAAGCAGACGAAGTCCTCAGCACCCCACCAACGGACCAACCTCTTCTTACAACACCAGGAGTAGCCAAGAGGATTATCCACAAACAACAGACGAAAAAATCTCCATGGCACGACAAAGTAGAAAATCATCATTTGAAAAAATTACCTAGAAAAGCCGTATTTCTCCTCACTCGTTTCTTCAATGCTTGACTACTTCAGTGCTACTTCCCGGCGGCATGGAAAACTGCGAAAATTACTGCTATCCCCAAGCGAGGAAACGACCACCGCTTCATAGAAAATTTCCTCAACATCAAAAGTTCTGGAAAAGGTGCTGATCACGAGGCTAAACTCCATCTTAAAGCCGAGAAAACAGTACAAAAAGAACAATTCCGCTTCCAAAGTCGAGTGGCAGCAATTAGTTTACTTCTAAAAATTACAGAAGATATTAGTAAGAATTTCAACCTGAAAAAATCTTTGAATAAGAAGTAAAAAAAAAAAAATGAAGTTAGCTGTTGCGGTGAGCGGTTGCGGTTCGGTTGCTGGTGATCTATTTAATTTGTGTATGATCAGAATAATGCAGGTTTGTAAGTAATACAAACCTTATTAATTGATTTATGTGAAATGTATGAACAGTGTACTGCTTATTAAAGCGAAAGATTACAATTTACGTCGTAATGTGACAAACTGCAATAGTTAACTGTAGCATTTGGCGTTGGTTATTTACAAGTATAGCTTTCTGAACATCAGCGGATCTAGAAATAAGATTATACATTTCATTTTAGAAGATATTGAAGTTTTATTTTCGAATGAAATATAACTGCATCTACTAAAAGTACGTTTCAACGTATTGAAAAATACTTGTATACATTTCTAATAATATTTTTAGTAAGTTTAAACAGTAAACATTTATTTTTACATTGTTGAAACTAAACGTTTAGAATTAGATAATGCTTATTGTTAGGGCAGATGTGGAATTTCATCGATATTATAATTGAAAAATCATGTTTTTTGGCTTTCGTGCTCAGTTTTGAAGTTCTGTAGATGACATGTACTTTTTTGTCTTTGCTTTAATCCCTTTTGCCTTAACTTTTATATTAGTTTAGCAAATTTGGTCTCTCAGTCTGTTTCAGAAGTGTATAAAATTGAATTAAATGGCTACAAAATTATTCCGCTGATAGAATGTGTCTTCATTAGATAGTGATGGAACACCGTTCCATAATTTGCAAGGATGGTTGTGAAATCCGCCTAAAATTCGCAACGGGGATTGCTGTAGGCAGAAACTCATCCTGCAGCGTTCATTAAAGTAAACCTCTTTGTGCGTGTTTTCGTGTAGAGTCTAATAGATGCCAATATTCGTATTTAAACGTGAGGAGAGCTTTGCCAATAAATCTCCCCGTCAGCCCGCTCCGACGGCCTCTCCCTGCCCAGAACACTGTTTGGACGAGTCCCATCACCTTCTGAGCGACCGCCGCCGTTCCTTTGAAGTAAATTAATGAAGAGCCGTTCGGTTACTGTAGAAACGCTAATTTCGTGCTCGCAGCGACATGTAATCTCAGTCGCTAGAGTTAACACAGCTCAAAGTCCGAATCTTCCACGAGCACTCTGTAACGGACCCTCGTCGAGTTGAAAAGGCCAAACATGGCTAATTGAAGCAACGAGATCTTGTCGTATTTCTTAAATAGCAGTTGGTTGCTTATTCATTAAGAAATATGCCGTGTTATATTTATATTGTGATTCTATTTATATTATTTCGGAAGATATCTTTTGTGCAGCTTAATCAAATAATTAATTTGTTAGTCCCCTTTTTGCACAAATTAAAAATCACTTTTTTATTTTAAATTAAATACATTCATTAAATACATTATCGGACTTCTTCCTAGCAAGCTCTCCTTAGCTGCTGCTCTAATCAATCTCTTAGTATCTGTGTATCCCCCGTTGTTATGGAAACTTCCTCAAAACAGTACTCACCGGCCCGTGGCATGGAACGCCTACTTCAAGGATGTTATTGTAGTATCGGTAATGCTACAGCCCTCCCAAGTTTACCATACTATTTGACATCCATACCATTATAAATGGTTATGGTAAACTTTCCTGTAAATGTTACCTTTTAGGTAAGGAGAGCTTATATTTTACATTTGGCTAATAACACATTTTTACATATCACGAGGACCGATGTCTTGAGGTAACTTTCCCTGGTGGTTTTCCATAAGCCGCTACTGGTTGGAACGGCATATAGTCTGTAACACACATTTCGACACAGAGTTACCGTCCTTATCACTTAAAAAACCAAAATTACAGTAAGTATATTATACTACAGAATTGTTATTTAATAACATCATCTTTAGCTGTCATGGCATCCGCCTGTTTACCAAGCATACCATTCAAATAATTAAAAAATTCTATTACCTGCCCTTGGTACATTATATTCTTCATAAGACCGATCCTTTTGAACCATTTTACTGTTGTATAACCGGCAACATTATTTAAATTACATATTTGGTCCCTGGACCAGTACAATCAACCCTCGCTAATACAACTGGGACACCATTGTTTCTTGCTAATCTAACATCATCATCACAGCTTCATTTTATTTTATTTCTTCAATACATTACATTATATTCTCCCCATAAGTAATAATTTCTCTCCACTTTATTTCATCTTGAATATTCATATCTAGGCTATGAGATGTAACAACAGAGTCATTTGAAGGTTCTACCTGGACCTCAGCTATGCCTGTGTTAACCAAATCCCAACCTTTCGGTATCATTTAAAAGCAATGCCTAGATAGTGGCCTTATTTACAGGAACTGAGTCTTGACTGTGCTGTTGTACCCTCTCTATATGATATTTTACTTCTTAATTCATTACCCATTTATTCTATCATAGTAACACCTCATTTCTTCTCCACTCATTCTATTCATTCTAATGCTCCGGTATACCTAACAAACTATATATTTACTAAAAGAAAGTCTTAATAGACAATAAACTTTTATGTAATGGTATGCTGTGGTAACAGCCGAAGACTGCACATCTGATCGAGATCATCAATATTGGTAAGTGACAGCTTCCACTTAGTGGTTATAAGCTTTTACTATCATTACAGTTGAATTGTACGCAGCCACAACAATCAGTACTATTTACAAGTGTTTTGTGGCACTGAATAATAATATGCTAACTACAACTTAATAATAATAGGAAATTCCAATATGATGGAGTTTATTTTTACACACCTATGCCCGGCACCAGTGTTAAATCTTTTCATTCACTTTAAACTAGCTATGCATTTAAAAGGCTTTAGAGCTATGATATTGTACCTTCCTTTAATTTTACCCCCTCCTGGGTACGCAATTGTGTAGGAGTTACTGTGGTCTCTACCAATTACCTCAAATGGCCCTTCATATAAGAATTTAAACTTCTTAATCTCATTCTCTAAGGCTGAAGATTTACAATGTGTCTGTACAAGTACTAAATCTCCAATTTTGTATGTTGTTGGTTTTATACATGCATCATGGTTTTCCTTTCGTCTTTGAGCGTTTTTCTTCAATTCTTCCAAGGCTACTCTAATTTTTGTCGGTATAGTCACAGTCAGTATTTGGGAATCGAACATACTCATATACAATACGAGGTGGTTTTTTCTTAAACATAAGTTCAAAAGGTGTTAGAGAAGTCGAGTTGTGAGAGATTGTGTTAATGACATCTTCTATCGCATTTAGTTCATAGGCCCATTTCTTATGGTTATTACAGCAATATGTTCGAAACCAACGCCCTATTTCTTTCATGACCCTTTCAACGGCATTTCCTTAGGGATGGTTGAATGATGTTTTAATTAATTCGATATCCAAATTCTTAAAACATTCAGTCCATACTTTGCTTAGGAACTGAGGTCCATTGTCGGTTAATAACTTTCTTGGCTGGCCCACACAAGGAATATAGTCATTGATCAACTTTGAGCAAATTGCTTTGGCCGTACCCTTCCTTAGAGGATATAGTCTTATATATTTCGAAAAAACGTCCAGTATTACACAGATTTGGGTTACACCCCGCCTAGACGTTGGTAGTGGACCAAAAATGTCTAAAGCAATTAATTCGTTTGGTTCATTAGGCACTACACATTGCATTTCTCCAGCGCGCTTGACATTATCAGCCTTAACTAGCTGGCATAATTCACAATTGGTAATAACTTTCTGAATGCGTCGAGCCATGGTCGGAAAGTACAATGTTTCTTTCATAATTTTATAACACTTGTTAGTGCCATAGTGACCGTAGCTAAAGTGGTGTTGTAGAATGAAATAAGTCACAATGTTTTCAGGCACCCATACTTTCCACTCGTCACTGTCTTCATGATTTCTCTTGAACAAAACTCCATCTACCATTAAGTAGTACAATTTTAATTTGTTATGGACGTCCTTCCCTTGTAGTTTGTCCATAACTTCTTTTATTAAACTGTCCTTTTCCTGCTCTTCCTTCATGAATTGTAAGCAGTGTTTCACCTCCTTCTCCCCTAATACCCCTTTGATATAGTATATGTGTGTGTCTTTCATTCCTAACTGTGTTGATTCAATTTCATCCAATCCAAGGGGTATTCTCGACAAGGCGTCAGCCACCTTGTTTTCCTTGCCTGATATATATTGATTTCAAAGTCAAATTCTTGTAATAACAAAACCCATCTGGTCAATCGGCCATGGACTAGCTTACATTGCTTCAGAAAGGTTAGCGCTTTGTGGTCTGTATAAACTATGATTTTTCTTCCAAGTAGCAAATACCTAAATTTCTGAAATATCCAGACTATTGCTAAGGCTTCTTTCTGAGTGACACAGTAATTACGTTCTGACTTGTTTAACACCCGGCTTGCAAAGGCTAGATGTCTTCGCTCTACATTCTCACCTTCTCCAACTTCTTGAAAAATTTCAGATCCAAGACCATAATCCGAACTATCTGCTGCAACACATATAGGTAGGTTCCAATTTGGAGCATATAAGTTTATCTTCCTAAGCAGGGTGTCTTTTACTTCTTGAAAGTCACGTTCACATTGTTCAGTCCAATGCCAGTGAGCATTTTCTTTTTTAATCTCTCAAATTGTGGACTATTCAGTATTTGTCCTTTAATGTACTTTCTATAATAGTTGCAGAGGCCTAGAAAACTTAACAATTGTTCTTTGTTCTTCGGCCTTGGGAAATCCCTTATTGCCTGAAGATTCTCCGCATTCGGAGTGATTCAGCAGGGGTAACAGTGTGACACAGAAATTCAATTTTACTAGTCAAGAACACACATTTTTTTAGTCTTGTTGTCATACCACCCATTCTTAGAGCAGTTAATACATCTCTCAAAGTTCGCCAATGTTCTCCAATAGTCTCGCTCGCAATTAATATATCATCTACATACACATATATTTTGTCTAGTAAGTCTTTCCCTAAGACTAAGTCTAATGCCCGGATGAAGTTTGCTACTGCATTATTGAGACCAAAAGGTAACACTCAGAAATGATAACTACGTCCTTGGTATAAGAAAGCCGTGTACTTCCGAGACGTTTCCGCTATTGGTATCTGCCAATAAGACGCAGTTAGATCTAATGAAGTTAGGAATCTCTTACCCCCGAGATTTTGCAATATTTCATCCACCGGTGGGGGGTGGTCCCTCTCAGTCACTAGAAACTTATTTAACGTTCTTGCATCCAGAACAAGTCGAACAGATTGGTCAGCTTTACTAACAACTACCAGCGGGTTGTTAAACGGGCTATTAGACCTTTCTATCACTTTCCATTTATTCATTCTGTCAATTTCTTCCTCCACTTGTTTTCTCTTAGCAACCGGTATAACATATGGTTTAACGTAAAAAGGTGTCTTGCAATTGACTGTAAAATTACATTCATAACCTTTCACAAGACCCGGGGTATCAGAAAACACATCATTGAATTCATGTAATATGTTGTTTAATATGTTTCGATGTTCTTCATTAATACAATCTTTCCCTATTGTAAAACTTTTCTCCTCGACTTTCGCCTCTATATCTGGTTTTATAGCTCGCACTACAAACTTGACCAGCTTCTCACGAAATTTAGGTTCCTTTGTTAAACCTGCAGCATTTCCCCAGGTTAGTACACGGACAGTTGGTTCCTGTTTCTCTTTCCAAAAATTTTCTATTGGTATTTTCAATCTTCTACCCTGCATTGTGAATTCAAGAGATCCATGTTCAAAATTCATGATGGCCTTAAAATGCCTTAACCAGTCCATGCCTAGAATGCAATCAGTCGTGAGGTCAGGTACCACAAAAACACCAAAATCAAAACCAAGTTCTCCCACTTTAACTTGTAATAATATTTGTTTCCTTATCCATTTACTCCTTCCTCCCGTTGCAGTCACTACTGACATGCCGCTAACTGGTAATGTTTCAATTTTGATCTGTGATTCCTTTGCAAGGTTTTGAAAAGTTCCAAAGATACTCTCTGATATACAGGAAATTTCAGCCCCTGAATCCAGTAATACTTCTACCTCCTTTCCATATACCGATGCTATTATAACTGGTGCTTTGACAATTAGCTCTTCACTTTGAAATTCTTCTTCTATTAAGTCTTCACAAGGATTATTAATAAAAACACTTCGAACTGGTATTATACTATTCTCATGATTGGGTCCGTTTTCTATCTTTGCCTCCGCCCGGACCATAACTTCGGCAACTTTCAATTTTTTGTAACATTATTGTCCTCTTGTCTGTTAGTACGAGCTTCACCTGAACCTTCCTCCCTATCAACTATTCTCTGTGGTACATAGTTTCTTACTGTCTTTCCTCTTCCACTTAGCCCACGTACATTGCCTCTGAACTTTTGTTGCGAAAACCCCCTTCCAATCCTCCCCTTATCATAGTCATCACACACTCGTGGTTCTCTCTGGTGTTGCCTCACCTCTGAGAAGTTATTTCTATTGGTGTGTTCTTGAAAAAATCTCTCCCTGTCACATTGTGTCTCATATCGATGTACAAATTCACTTGCCTCTTCTATTGTTTTGATATTATGCATTACTAAAAGGGTTTTGACTTCTTTTGGCATCTGATGGGCTATGTCTAATATTACTTCTTTCTCTGGTGGTGGGTTATCTAAGTAGTGGCATTTAGATGTCTCATTTAGTAGGAAATCCTTAAGGGATTCCCGCCCAGGCTGAAACTTTCTACCATTCCATAAATTCCGCCTAATTTCATGTTGTTTCTCACTAGACCAAAAATTATTTAAAAAACTTGATTTGAATTCTTCATAAGTTTTACCAATTTGTACCTGTCGTTCTCCCCAAATGCGGGCACTACCCTTTAAATGTTTATATACACAGTTTATCTTTTCATAATCATCGTAAGCATTGAAACTTCTAAAGTTTTCAAAACCTCTTATAAAGCTAACCGGGTGCACCCCCTCCTTGATCAGTGAAGTGTTCCACCTCAATCTTTTCTGGGATGTTTAATGATACCTGGTTGGGTAGGTCAGCTAAACTGTGAGTGTGGGAGGTTCTGTACTTCCTATTTACTTCCTGAAAAATGTTTTCGACCTTCTCCACTTTGTCATTCAATCCCATCAATTGATCATCCATATCCTTATATCGTAACTTAATGTCCTCTTCAACCCCAGTAAGCCTCTTTTCCAAGACGTAATTCAGCTGTTCAGTATCTTTTAGCCTACTACATATCTCACCTTCAATTCCGTCGACCCTTGAATGTACAACACTAAGTTGTCGTTGCATTTCATGCGAACTTGCCTGACACATTTCCTTACATCCTCCCATCTCACTGAATATCTTGTCAAATTTTTCTTCGTTCTTTTGTAATTCTAAATCTAATTGAATAAATCTCTTATTGCATAATTTTTGTTCCTGATCTATCCTTGTATACTGTTTTTCAGCCCTTTCTACATACTTATCTAGCTTTGCCTGTACATTAGTTTCTGATCTAATTATTCGATCCTCTAAAGCTGTAAGTTGTGCTGTTAGTCGTTCTGTTAGTCGTGCTGTTAGTCGCGACTCAAATCGACACAGTACGTTTTCTAAGACATCTAGTCTGAACACAGCTATATACTCAAAGTCGTAAATTTATTTAGTAATTCTTTGTTCTTTCTGCAGCACCCAAGTCCTGTCACGGTCGCCATGTCGTATTTCTTAAATAGCAGTTGGTTGCTTATTCATTAAGAAATATGCCGTGTTATGTTAGCTTGGAGCATTTGTTTTGTTGAAGGAGTATCGAAACTCGTTACTTAGCGAATTGTTTGTAGTTGCAACACAAGTTTTTCCGAGGCAGTTTACTTGGATATAAATGAAAATAACACTTGATACATTAATATATCCACTAATTACTACCTTTCACTGTCTGACCGATTGAATAGGTTATTAGAACTAATTGTTACATGCTTGATACGGCTATTGCGAATGAATCAAATACGAATCGGATAAGTTAATTGGCTTCACAATTCGGACCGTTTCAGTTTTCACGGTGGAATCATACGTTTAACCCATCATGCTATTGTTCTGATTCTGTCATAAATAAGCACTTTTCTTTTAGCTGATAAAACTACAGTTATTATAGGTGAATATTAATGACGTTCAAAATGATATATTTTTTTCTCACTTTCGCTATTATGCAGCTATGCCACAAGCATCACCTTATATTTTTTTTTTTGGTATTCCCTCTGCTCAAGTTCATGTTCCCCTTGCCCCGCTCGTCACCTCACCATTCCCTCCCTTTGCCTACATCTCCGATAAAATAGCAGTAATCGGGCAGCTAATGGCAAATTGGTCAGTGGGCACTCTTTCGCAAGTGGGCGCAAGGCTAGCGGAGTGAGGATAGCGCAGTGTGACCTTGAGCCGCCTTTGTTGACTGAACGCCCTGTACTATGACTCGCAGTTAAAGTACCGCTTTACTGCTTTATGAAGTACGATACGCATGAGTGCAGACATCACTGTCCGCCCTGATCACAGCTTGTGGGAGGCTTCATTAACAGTGATGAAATAGGCTAGTGCAGCTAATGTACTACAATCGAGCAAATTCGTACTTGGAGTTTCCATCAATGCTTTTGGAGGTACAATGAATGTCTTCGCCATAATTCCTGTGTATACTAGAAAACACACACCCCTTTGGCCAAAATATTGAGTACACGGAGTTATTCTGGACTTGATTAGCAAGTTTGGAGTATTGGTAATGCACGATTTCTATTCTCGATATTGACTCTTTTTTGCTTATTTCTATACGCCTCGTCGATTTCGAGGGCATTAGGGGCGGTATGGGAGTAGGGACAAGGAACGGTTAGAAACTCGGCCATGGCCATTTGAAGGGAACATCTCAACAATCACCTGGAGTGATTTTGGGAAACAATAGAAAACCCAAATCTGGATTACCGTTCGGGGATTTGAACCGGCGTCCTCCCGAATGTGAGGCCACAGCGTTAACCGTTCGCCCACCACGCTCGGCTTTGAGATTGTCTAACAAAGTCCCCGGTTAAAGCCCTAACTTCTCGGCAGAACGTGGGGGAGGGGGGGAGTGGTAACGTTCTGGTCTCGCCTTCCGGAGGACATGGGTTCGAATCTCCGTCCAGCCCTCCAGACTTGGGTTTTACATGGTTTCCCGAAATCACCCAAGGCAAACGCAGGAATAGTTCCTTCAAAGACCATGGCCAAATTCCTTCCCGTTTCTTGGTTCCAGTCCTTTCTATCCCCTAATAACCTCGCCGTAAAAGAAGCGAAAAGCCATATAAAAGTGACACTAACCTCAATCAACCAACTGCTGCCTCCACGAAGAATCACAATCAGTCTTTCCGCTGCGCATCTGTTGAAAGATGGCAACCATTACCACTTAGCTATTGCTATTGGACTGCTTGTTGTAATGAATATTATAACAGTTGAAAAAGTTCAGCTTTATAATACTGTAGGTGAACTTGCACTTGATGGCAGGGTTATTTCAGTTTCAGGTGTTTTGCTAGTGGTAATTGATGAAAACAAAATAACGAAAGTGTTAATTCGTTGGATTAGTACGTTTCGAAAGAGCGGCTGGAATGGTTCTGTATCGGATTTCACATTTTCCGTTCTTTTATCACCAACACAAGCAGCGAGCTACACTGAATACACACTCCAGCACAGACAATCACACATACAGTGACACGTGTTAATACTCTCGCATTGGGGAACCAACTAAGCAACATGTCGTGGGGAAATTTATACGGAGGGTTAACACAACCCATGACCCGTGTCAGCAGCCTATTCCAGCAAACCAGCTACGGCACACACAACGAAAGGAGATTAACAAATCTGAGAATAACCTAAAACTCTGTACCTTATAAATTTGTTTTTATATATATATTCAATTTTTTTTTTTAATTTTTTGTTTTGTTTTTAAATTTAAGAATTCTCTTAAAATGTGACAAATTCGCTGGTTATATTAACCTACTTCTCATACATAAGAATGGCAGCCTCTCTAATCAGACTGAGTTTTGGCTTAGCCAGCTTGTGTGTTTCTTTTTAATTAGCACTTTACGACTAGTGGACGTCGAGCTCATTAAAGGCAGTGAAGGACTGGCGACAAGGAACGGAAAGTTATAAGACCATGGCACCTGGCATGGCATTCGCCTGCAGTAATTTCGTAATGCAGTGATCTCGAGAAAATCATGATGAATAATTACTATAGAAATCTAGACGTCCGGACGGGGATTCGATCTCTCATCCTCCAAATCGCTGACCCAAGAATCACCGCTTTCCCGTAAGGCTCGGTACTTGCATGTTTATCTTGTTTTCAACGTAATTTATTTCGCGTTCAATGGCCTAAATGTTACAGGACAGATAATTAAAACTACTTCCGCCACACGCTAAAATCGAACTGGTGCATCTTATTCAGTTAGACCAGGTATCTGGAGTGACCAAGAAGTGTAGGAAAACAGAAATTAACTTGTGATATTCTTACTTTACTTTTGCGCTAGTTCGTATTGTGAGTCAAGCAGGTTTGATATAAAATCTCAGAAGAGGAATGAATCATATTCTGGATCGTATTTTCAAACATCAATGCCAATCACAGCAGTCACCTACAAGGTGATGGAAACACCAATACCAGTACAGCAAACTTCCAGGATTGCTTATTTCATTGAAAAATAATTATATAAGAAATAGCCTACAGACAATTCGTTACCACTCTAGTACACTCTAGTAAAAATCAACAATTTTATTCTGATACCAACGTTTTGCACAGACGAATGCAAGTTACACTAAACATTAAACAGTACTCTACCACGCCCATTGAATAAATTTTTTAGATAGATGTATTTACTAAAACTTGTCCTAAAATGCAAAAGATAAACAGTTAACATATCCCGCTCCTTAAATTCATACATCTTTCTCCTTCAAAACCCGTAGACTTGAAAGATAAATATGGAATTCGCTCTATTGCAATACTACATTCGTGCTTGTACTAAAAGAGAACTTTGAATATATCTATACTACGAATTATATTTTTTTGCTGGTGAGTATTAAATAGTTTATTTCGACTATGTCAGGGTGTTCCTTGTGGTTATTTGTGCTGAATGAGGCTGTAACGGATATCATGCATGTTCTGATTTCAAATTCATATATTTTTGATAAACGCGTCAGGGTGTTTCATCGTGTAGTTGGAAAATTACGTTGCATGATCGTAATTTTTTTTTTTAATTAATTATAGTTCGCCAATCATTTCCTATGTTCGTGTTGGGTTCTCTGTATACGATGAGTAGAAAGTTCAGCCAAGAAGCTGTAAATCTCATATTTGTTAAACAATTCTGATATGATGTAACGATCTGTTACCCACATCAGCTGTATTGTTTTGTTTTCATTTCTAGCTGTCACGTGCTCAGCTGTGGGCTTCTATTTTCCAGTTTACTGTGAGTGGTTCAGTTTGCTGTCTGATGGCTCAGTGGTTATTGAGATTGACTGCGGATCGACCGGCCCTTGCTCGTAGCGGTCTCCGACGACATTTTTACAGGACCTTAAACCAACGGTTACTTCTCGAAAAACCATGCAAACTACTCTAGGACTTCCGTTGTCGTAATTCCACGTAACACTGTAGATCCACGTTATCCGTTAGTATTACCAGGTTAGAATAAGCGGAAAATTTCAATTCGGTCAACCGGCAGCCGAACAATTTCTTTTGGATCTCCCGGATAACAATCATGTGCTATTTACTTTATTCAGACGTTAAATTTATTCCAGTGAGCTCTTACAATCGCTGAACATCAGTAGTTTTAGTATCAAATGAAATTGGCAGTTTTGATAAAAGTACCTAGTGGGTTTATATACTCGCCACAACGAGAATTCTTCAGAAATTGCGAATGTAAGGAAGTAATGGGAAAATACGACTTCGTCATTCGTTTCGGATCAGTATACATTTACGTAAAATCTGGCCAGCTAAGACAATAAATTTTTTATTTCCGTTGTCTCATCAAACAGGAAAACCTGGTTGAGGAAATAAGTCCGTAAGATATACTGAAATATCGTAACTTTTCTTGATAAGAGAAAAGATGCAGCCTTCATAAATGCAGTTCGTGTTTAGATTTTTTTTTTTTTTTTTTTTTTTTTTTTTTAAGAACGGTGTTTGTTTGATGAATGCCGGTATCTTTCTGTAATAAGAAACTGAATTCTGATAATGATGTGTAAGTACAGTGTATCTTCGAAGTAAAACAGTTTTTACTAAGAATTAAATCCACTTTCACGAGGGAAACGGATGCTATACATTTTTATTTTGGTAAAATTTTCTAAGCATTCACTTGAATATATTTACTGCATGTAAGATATTGAGGGCTTTCTCTGTCTTTAGTGTGTTCAACATTACGTACAGTACGTATTTAAACCTGTCGTCAGGGTATAGCCTCTAATGTTTATTGCTGTTTTTATAAATATAAACATGGTTATCAGACTTTAGTAGTAGGTAATAATGTTTGGCGAATCAGATAGCATAAAAATAAGAATCGGGAGACCAAGGAGACAAAAGTTTGGTTACGCTTTATAACAGAAAACTTGCAATGTACTCGTTTCTATGCTAACTTCGTCCAAATATTGGAATATTTGAATCGATAGGTTAAATTATTAGAACTAAAAATTAATTAAATATATCGTTTGTGATGGAAAGTTGGTAAAACAATACTGGTACAGTTTGTTGTGAAATATATTATTTTGGATTTGTGTAATTATCGCCAGCCGCATTCTTACGGGTACAATAAATGTGCGAAGACTCTAGGTAGTATAAAAGTTAATGATACAGTAAGTAATGTATTAATTATTACACTTGCCTATGACTTTACCATAAAGCACTCTGAAACTATGCTGCCTCGGCCGATTGAGAAAGAGTTTGTAACATAACAGTAGCGTTCCGCCGACCCGCAAGTAGCGCCGAAGTGAGCGCATGACTACATTGTTTAAAGTCAGTCGTTATCGAGGTTTTGTAGCGAACGGCTCGCGTCGCGTAATGTGAGACGCTATACTAACTGTGCGGGTGTAGCAAGAAGTAAGAAGAAGAATGAACTTGTTTAACCATTGCGACGTATGTTTCAAATTGATTTGAACAGTGGGTTGAGTTACCAGAACGGTGAAGTGTGGCATCGAAAGTAATATAGTGTGGACTGATTTGGATTAAAAAACTTTCCTTTTGTTTCTAAGAATCTTGCAATCGACGGATTACGAAGTTTCAATAGCCTTATCATCTAAATTCTGATAGTGGCCAACTGGTTCGATGTGTACTTTATTCAAATAAATGTGTGGAGAACAGATTTTCATTACTTTTGAAGATTTCTCTTAGTTAGTTATCCTCACACTTTTATCGGACTGGTTTGGACCCTGTCTGGCGACCGGCGGCGACTACGAACTCATTTATCCAACTTCGGGTGCTGTATGTTAGTAATTAAAACTTTAGCAAGCACGAAGTTCGGTCTACAGTAAGTATCAGGTCAACCCCAAGAAAGGCAAGTAGTCTTACATGGCGACGAGTGACAGGACTGTGTGGTAGAAATCAGTACTAGGAGGAGAGACAATTTTTCTCAAATCCTAGGAAAACACACAAAAGAAAGAAAAGGAAAACTAGTGATATCAAGACGACGACAATCAAAACAGTGAGTGTCGACAATACCCAAAGGTGCGGAAGAACTCCCACTCGACGAAGGCAGCGCGGCTGGTCAAGGAGCAGCGGGGAAGACATTCTACATTGTTCGGCGCGGAGCTGGCAGCCGAGACGACGAAGGCGGGAGAAAGAAGAATCGTCGTGCAGAGTCTCCGAAAGCTAAGAACGCGCTGTGCGCTGCTTGTTTGGCTATTTTTGAAGGCTTAAATCCTTTCCTAATTTTTTCTGATAATTTTCCTTTTTTTCTGTGAAATATCGAGGAAGAAAAATCGGACCAGATTTTTCTCTCCTAACTCGACAATACATTTTACTCTCCTTTGTCATCAGGGATGACAGAAGCAATTATTTAAATTCCACCTGTAGTTATGCCTATAGTGCAACCTTTTGTTTCCTTTTTCTTTAAATGGCATGCTTAGCTAGATAGCTTGCAGCAGCTGGCGCTTCGTAACGGCGTTGTTGTGGTTTGGTTGTCTGATTCGCGGGAAGCGAATTTGCCGTGTTTTGTGATCTTGTTTTCTGTGTAAAATTATAGTCATGCCGGAACTGAGGGAAGCTCGAATGTAGATATGTCGGAAATGGTCCGAGTGATAAATGAGTTACTAAATTCCAAGTTGGAAACTCTAAGGTCAGACTTTCAGTCAACTACGGAAAGTTTAAAGTCCGAGATTAGTATGAATATTGAAACCCAAAATTCCAAGTTGGAAAATTTAAATACGAATTCTGAGATCTTAAATTCCAAGTTTGGAAATTTAAATTTGGATCTCAAATCAAGTACTGAAATCCTCCATGATAAATTTGAAAAGTTAGATTCAGATCTTAAATTAAGTACTCAAACCTTGATTCCAAGCTCGATAATCTAAAAGCTGAGCTAAAGTCTGACGCGGAAATGTT
>JARYHS010011408.1:73240186-73264086 GCA_031002005.1 Vandiemenella viatica
AATTCGTTACCACAGTAATGACACTCTAGTAAAAATCAACAATTTTATTCTGATACGAAAACCTTTTGTGTTAAATGCGGTAAATAATAAACGTTTTGCACAGACGAATGCAAGTTACACTAAACATTAAACAGTACTCTCCCATGCTCCTTAAATTTATACATCTTTCTCCTTCAAAACCCGTAGACTTGAAAGATAAATATGGAATTCGCTCTATTGCAATACTACATTCGTGCTTGTACGAAAAGAGAATATATCTATACTACGAATTATATTTTTTGCTGGTGAGTATTAAATAGTTTATTTTGAGTATGTCAGGGTGTTCCTTGTGGTTATTTTGCTGAATGAGGCTGTAACTGATATCATGCATGTCCTGATTTCAAGTTCATATATTTTTGATAAACGCATCAGGGTGTTTCATCGTGTAGTTGGAATATTACGTTGCATGATCGTATTTTTTTAAAATTATAGTTCGCCAATCATTTCCTATGTTTGTGTTGGCTTCTCTATATACGATGAGTGGAAAGTTCAGCCAAGAAGCTGTAAATCTCATATTCGTTAAACAATTCTGATATGTAACGACCTGTTACACACATCAGATGTATTGTTTTTGTTTTTTTGTTTTTTTCCATTTCTAGCTGTCACGTGCTTAGCTGTAGGCTTCTATTTTCCAGTTTGCTGTGAGTGGTTCAGTTTGCTGTCTGATGGCTCAATGGTTATTGAGATTGACTGCGGATCGACCGGCCCTTGCTCGTAGCGGTCTTACTGGACCTTAAACCAACGGTTACTTCTCGAAAAACCATGCGAACTACTCTAGGACTTCCGTTGTCGCAATTCCACGTAACACTGTAGATCCACCTTATCCGTTAGTATTACCAGGTTAGAATAAGCGGAAAATCCCAATTCGGTCAACCGGCAGCCGAACAATTTCTTTTGGATCTCCCGGATAACAATCATGTACTATTTACTTTATTCGGACGTTAAATTTATTCCAGTGAGCTCTTACAATCGCTGAACATCAATAGTTTTTGTACCAAATGAAATTGGCAGTAATGTTAAAAGTACCTAGTGGGTTTATATACTCGCCACAACGAGAATTCTTCAGAAATGACGAATGTAGGGAAGTAATGGGAAAATACGATTACGTCATTCGTTTCGGATCAGTATACATTTCCGTAAAATCTGGCCAGCTGAGACAGTAAATTTTTTATTTCCGTTGTCTCCCCAAACAGGGCAACCTGGTTGAGGAAATAATTCCGTAAGATATACTGAAATATCGTAACTTTTGCTGATAAGAGAAAAGATACAGCCTTCATAAATGCAGTTCGTGTTTAGATTTGATATTTTTTTTGTAAAGTACGGTGTTTGTTTGATGAATGCAGGTATCCTTCTGTAATAAGAAACTGAATTCTGATAATGATGTGTAAGTACAGTGTATCTTCGAAGTAAAACAGTTTTTACTAAGAATTAAATTCACTTTCACGAGGGAAACGGATGCTATACATTTTTATTTTGGTAAAATTTTCTAAGCATTCACTTGAATATATTTACTGCATGTAAGATATTGAGTGCTTTCTCTGTCTTTAGTGTGTTCAGCATTACGTATGTAAACCTGTCGTCGGGGTAGTATAGCCTCTAATGTTTATTGCTGTTTTTATAAATATAAACATGGTTATCAGACTTTAGTAGTAGGTAATAATGTTTGACGAATCAGGTAGCATAAAAATAAGAATCGAGAGACCAAGGAGACAAAAGTTTGGTTACGCTTTATAATAGAAAACTTGCAATGTACTCGTTTCTATGCTAACTTCGTCCAAATATTAGAATATTTGAATCGATAGGTTAAATTATTAGAACTAAAAATTAATTAACTATATCGTTTGTGATGGAAAGTGGGTAAAACAATGCTGGTACCGTTTGTTGTGAAATATATTATTTTGGATTTGCGTAATTATCGCCAGCCGCATTCTTACGAGTATAATAAATGTGCGAAGACTCTAGGTAGTATAAAAGTTAATGATACAGTAAGTAATGCATTAATTATTACACTTGCCTATGACTTCACCATAAAGCACTCTGAAACTATGCTGCCTTGGCCGATTGAGAAAGAGTTGCTTATGGAGTGAGCGTTCCCAAATCGCCTGGCTAATGAGAAACCACTCCTCCATGAACTAAACATCAGCAGGACTTGGATTGTCGAAAAAAGGCGACATCTGTAGCTGTCTTGCTTTATTAAATTATTTCAAAAAGATAGAAAAACACCGGCGTCCATAAATTCTCTATTTTCTCTATTTTATTGTTTTATTATTTTACATCATTTTACTATATTCACTAGAGTTATTGTGCAGTTTTTTTTTTTTATACATCGCAACGAAACAAATAATGTCTAGGAATGTAATCTTCCAAATGCTACAGTTTTCAGGGAAATTAATTATTCTCAACACATTTTCACCAAACATAGAATAGGCACAGATTCTTTTGGCTCCACTATTTTTTGTATTAGATGTGACGTCACGTAGCTCATAGCACCTGCCTCCTTTGTTACGTGGTTCCACACTTTGTGGACCTCCTCCCCTCCTCCTTTAAGTGTGACGTTCTATCGACAGCTTGTAACGAGACACAAAAATCACAATAGTGATTTTTAATTTGGGTGAGATAGGATGGTGTGGTTGCATACAATAGACGTCTTCCTTTTTGAATTGTGAGTTCATCTAACGAAATATGCGCTTACAAACATCTACAACATTGTTTTATTTTATTATTTTATGAATAACTTGAAATACAGTTTCTATTACTACTAACTTCTACCGTCAAATATCACCTGAAGGATGTGCAAGGCGACACGTAAATGGGTAAAAGCCATTTTTACCTTCTTAATGTGTAATAGTGATACTATGTGTTAAATCCACAATTTTTCTGTTTTTGTTTCTTCTTTTTCACCGCCGTTTTGGAGTGAGCTGCCTTGATGAGTTTAATTCATCGTTGGCGTGATCAAATTTGGAGCTATGGTTTTTCGGTCGCGTGACGTTTGCCGACGCCAAGCATTTTATATTTAATGCCGGTTTCTACTAGCAAGGAGAGGCCGCCAATTGTTAAATTCAGATTTAATTCATACTGCGTGCAATAAAAGCCCATGGCCAGAGGTGTAATGTGGCAAAGCAGCAGCATGCGCTTCTTCGCCGTTGTCAAGGAAATCGGCGTTGAAATATTCCATTACGATCAAATACTGCGAGATTACAAGGCGCGCGTTCTGCTTCATAAGCGTTCATTGTACGATTTAATCTCACTGCGGGCAAACTTTTTTACTTACTTATTTATTCAAAAATGTAAACAGATATTTGCCGGCAATCATTTTAATCAATTATGCATATAATAGGTTTTTTAAGTGAATTTTGTTGTAGAAAAACCGACGGCGTCTCGTTTCGACTACCTCGCCTCCTGGTGCGGGAATGAACCTCCGACCTTACACTGTAACGGTCGAGTAACGATATTTGTATTTCATTTCTGCCGCAGCAAATATTTATATTTTAGAAAAAATAACTTTGTTTGCGAATAAGTTGACAAAGTTCGAAAACGTCAGTTTTTTTCCAAAAAATAGCATTTAAAAAAACTTATTATATGCACAATTGTTGAATCTGCATACACATTTGAATAATTAACTTCTTTGTTAAGGTTTGATCCGGTGACAAGAGGTTTACGAGGCAGAGAGCTTGCTCGCTGTGGCACGTTCCCCTTTTATTATCTCTCCCGTAGAAAGTATTTCAACACAGCGGAATATTTCAATGACGATTTTGTTGACATCGGCGAAGAAGCGCATGTTACTGCTTTGCCACATAACAACTCTGGCCATGAGCTTCTATAAGAGACAGTATGAATCGAATAAGGAATTTACAATTGGCGGCCTTACCTTGTAATTACTAACTACTGTTGCCATCTGTCTATGAAAAGTATAACTACGTACAGCGTGTGATAAATGTATTGTTTATTTGTGAAATGTATCGTTAATGAGCCGGAAATTGGAAACGGTCTCGTAATTCATCTTGATGGCTCACCGAAGGAAGCTTACTGAAGCCCTTGAGGTTTTATCAGTTTACCGTGATGACAACCTGCTACGACCAAACCCATGGAAAACTCAGGTCTGTTTCTTCCATCTGAGAAGCAAGGAAGCAATGAAGGCACTAAAGATACTATGGAAGGGGACCTGTTTGAAACACACTAGCCACCCAAAATACTTGGGAGTTGAACTCGATAGGTCTCTCACGTATAAAAATTACTGCAAAGAGCTGAAAGGCAAAATAAGTGCCAGAAATAATATACTACGCAAACTTACTGGCTCCACCTGGGGAGCAGACCCCGAAGTTTGAAGATCGACAGCTATGGCTCTCTGCTTTTCGGCTGCAGAATATTGCACATCGATATGGGAAGCCTCCACTCATTCTAAAGAGGTAGACGTGGCGCTCAATGAAATGGTCAGGCTGGTAAATGGGTGCATGAGACCAACTCCAACACAAGAAATATATCAACTGGCAGGCATAGCACCACCGGATATAAGACAGAGAGTGGCAACAGAGAAGGAGAAGCTCAAACAAGAGACTGACCCAAAGCACACAATGTACAATCAAATCATGGCTCCACCACACCTCCGCTCACGGAGAAGTTTCTTAAAAAGAGGTAGGGCACTAAACAAAACTCCAGAAGAAAGAAGACTATCCTTATGGGAGGAGGTGCCTCCCACACCTTCAAGATTTAGGGCCCAAGAAGAACTGGCCACCGGGTGGAACCTGCCGTACGAGAAATGGAAGACTTTGAACAGGAGTATCAAGGTGGAGGGGCAACATGAAAAAGTGGTGATACACTGATGACGACAAGTGTGACTGCGGCTACATTCAGACACCAGAACATCTCCTCGAGTTCAGAGACATGGGCTTAACGTACCAAGAGGAAGACCTATTCTTAACCAATGACAATGAGATCCAAGCAGCTAGTTTTTGGAAACAAAAATTTGAAACAGTCCGGACACGGAGAGTAAGTAAGTATCTTGATGGCTGCGAAAAACTGCGCAAAAACCGCAATCAGGTCGGCCTGCATGAGGGGTACTAGGATCGTGTACGTCACTGAGCCACAGTGGCAGCTAAGTTTACTGTCCTCGTTCTTTTTGTAGTATTACATATGTTAGTGCAACTGTTAAAGTATGGAAATTTCAAAAAGGTGTTTATAGTGAGTAATACATGCTGCCCTTACAATTATTAATTTTAATTTTTTCAGAGTATTGTATCATCTTTTATCCTTAAAATGACTTTAATGTATGACGTTAGTGTCCAGAAGAATGGTTTTATTTCCTTCGCTTTCATTACCCGGATCGGCTCCATTGTAAAGGGCACCTACAGTTTAACATTGAGTGTGAGCGCCCAGGCGAACCAGCCGTACTTTACATACATAAAGAAATCTTCGCCAGAAAAAAAAAACAAGACATTATAAATTTTCAGATGTTCTATATTGAGATGATGCTCTCAGAGTCTTTGTTATACGAAACACAACAATGCTGACAGTTCCTCATTGACAATAGTTGTATTACAATAAACCCTACTGTAAAACACTGTAAGAAACTTTTTTCGGTGTAGTACTGCATTAGTAGTCAGCTATGAAGGTGTTAGAGCTTGTGGGATGCGGTACGTGTTGTTCCCCATGCAGTGACGGTTATCATGGCTGGACGGCACATCATAAAGGCGGATCTGCAGGTGGAATACTAATGGCGGAGGAGGACGGTATGGCTCGTAATGCAGTGACTTGTGCTGTGCATAAACGGGCCTCAGTCACCGAGCCGGCCGTAATAGCTCGCATGCTGTGCGCCAATTTCACGGCTATATCGCCACGACCGCGTGACTGCATCGCGGAGGAACAACAGAACACGTTCGAGTACGGCGGTCCTAATTGCTTCTTTAGCAGTTTATCTCAATCATCAAGGCGAATGCTGGGACGGTTCCAATACTCTACACATTGCACAAACAAAAAATACATTTATCATCGACAGAACATGGTTACAGATTCAGTGCTGCCAGCCACTTGGCTTTAAATATCCGTAGATGGCAGCTAAATTTCCGTAGATTTGGTACAAAAATCCGGAGACTCGCTGACTGAAACAATAATTATTGAAGAGAGAGTGAAAATTAAGAATACTTTTTGTTTCCAGGTCTTTAAAATTACAAAAATAAAATAATATTCTACATTGAAAGTAAGAAATAACTCTGAACGTATTTTATACGTCGTCACTTTCATCACTGCTGTGGCTATTCCTAGTAGTTTTTTTTTTTTTTTTCGCTAGTGACCATACATTTTCTTTGTTGACATTAAATTTAGCATATATATATTATAACAAGAAATGTTAAAACTGCGAGCCCTTTGATTCTCGGACATTGGTTAGGCCTACTCGCAAGGCACTGCTTTGTAAGCCGTGCCAACGACCGTGTTACCGTGCATAAAGAGTGCGCCGATAGTTTTGTGTTACGGTCTTTTAAGATCTATAAAATTGTAACCAAACAAAATATGAGCTTTATTTCAATCGTTGGTTCACACGAGCGGTTACAAGGAAACGATTCAGTTATTGACAATTCTGTAATGCATTAACACTATACGCTCAAAGTTTAACAAAACTCCAATATAAGGAAAAATCAATAAACGATAAAAAAATGTAAAAAATCCGTAGATATTTTAACAAAATCCGAAAATCCTAACTTTTCTTAAAAAAATCCGTAGATCTACGGATAAATCCGTAGAAATGGCAGCACTGTGCAGATATAATAACACATCCGCTACCCTAAAAGACTACGCAAGCATAAATATGAACGAGCGTCTGGAAAGACCAGGTGCCGGACTGAATGCGGAAGAAGTCCGTAATGTTGATACTGGTTTTTGGCGTGTTCTCGGTGGCGGTGTTTATTTGTTGAGATTACCTCCTTGTGATAGTCACTTGATATTGAGAGGTATGACTTAAGGCCGGCCTACACGTAACGTCTTGACGGACGTTTTAATTGATCAGGCAAAACGTATCAAACAAAACTTTGCGTGTGGGTAGCAAAACGGACTTTTTACCTTAATGAAGACGGACGACTTCCAGAAAACGGATCAGTGGGAGCATTGTTTTCCGTCTTGACTGACGACTTCCAGAAAACGGATCGGCGGGAGCATTGTTTTCGATCTTGACTAATGTTTTCCCTTTAGTCTTTAATCATCTCTGAGCTTGTGCAGAGTTAAAATAACTATTATTTTGGTTTTCTTTTCGAAAACATTTACGCGGTGGTCTTTTAGAATCTAGGACTGATTTGTTTGCGGAATTCACAGAGTTGTTTCCCTAGCTATCCTTGTATACAGAAAGTTAAAGATGAATGACTACAGCGGCCGCGACAAGAAAATTAAGCATATGCTTTGGTTGATAAATGTAAGCAACTGTATCTTGGAGATACAAAGGAATCGGATATGAAAAAAATATTTAATTGCTTTCGTTCAGTGTTTCTTAAAAGATTGTTAAAAATTAAGCAGCTGGCACGTTTTGATATTTACAAATCTTCTCTGTGGAATTTCGACCTTCTTTTTTTCTTAAATTATAAATATATCCCAAGAGAAACAATTATCAATGCATAGGATGATTCAGAAGTTGATGTAAGCTGGAAATTAACAGAACTGTACATAGAAATGTACATATAAAAATAATGTAGATTTATTTAATAGCTAGACTGTAGCAGTGCTAAATATAAACGAAAGAAATAATTATTGTCTTCAAAATTATTTTATTTCATAAAATTGTCCTAAAAAAGTTACAGCGTTGTCCTGCCAATGTCATGATCCGGGGTTATTAAAGTACATCTTGAAAGTATACCTTACACGTTTCGCATCTTCCAGAACACGTCCACGTATTCGTAATTGAATTTCCTGGTTTCAACATTTCATATATAACTCGACAAGATTCTGTATAAGGCGGCTAAAATATTGTTGCGACGTTACAGCAGTGAACTCAAGATCTTGAGATTGTTTCGACATTACAGTTGTGAACTCTAGATCTTCGTAGTTTCTACTTGTTACTAGAAATATTATCAGTCTGTCTGTCTCTCAAGGGGTGAGATTTTCCTTCTCATAGCAGTGTCCTGTTTTTGATTTTTTAGATTATTTCAAATAAGGATCCATAACCATTCGTAAATAATTACACCAGTCTTCAGGTTCATGAGATAATGTCCGAAGCAAATTCAGATGAAAGAACCTTTTAGCAAACCATATTCTAGACCATTCTTACTTTTTAATCTCATCTGACATAGTGAAATAACCGCTAAAATTAATACTTCACCCGATTTCAATAGAACTGAGATAAAGACAGAAATCAAAAACGTAAGTGTGTGGACGCGAGCTTTGGCCAGTTTTACCTGACGTCTTGCCTGACCAAGTAAAACGTCAGTCAAGACGTTACGTGTAGACCGGTCTTTATGAAGGACATACGCCAAGACAGACACAGAAAAGCAGTAATAACTGTATTGTTGTTGTAATAACAGAAAAGCATGTAAAGAATGTGTAGTTGCAAATTGTAACTAAGGTAACGTATCAAGTAGCTAAGAGTAATGGGAGCTGGAGGTGACCAGCAACGGAAATAGCAACAAACGAGTACAATTTTGTGAACAGTTTAAGAGAAGGCTGTGGTTGAGAATGACAAGAAACGGTTGATGGTGTACTTTTTGTGGTATGGGAATACTGATGTACAGAGTTGTTACCGGCCGAACTAGGTGCGATATAAAACCCCACCTTTTTCCACCGTGGTGGTGTTGGGCGCTAACACGGGGTTATTTTGATCGTCAGGACTTGGCCGCCTGGTCGGATTGGGACGTTTAGCCCAGCGGATTCTTTGTGTCTTTCAGAAGAGTAGGCCTGAATCGATCGGCATCTAGACTCACACTCTCATCCACAACACCAACATCACTCTACATTGCACATACATACCGTTACTTACACGCTCACACCAACACTGTCACATTACGGAAGGCAACAATCAACCACCACAGTTCATCTTTGCAGACGTTGCCATTCCCCATGGTAACCCACCCACTTTCTGACACTGGCAAGACGTTCATAAGAAGAAGATGAGAAAAAACTTGTGTGAGTTTCACAGCTTGATAAATGCAAGATTCGTTAATAAAGAAGTGTTTACTGTGGATAAAGGTGAAATCAGTAGTAATAGGTAAAAGAAAGATAAGATAGTACGTCAAATCAGAATAATATGTATATTTTCTTGCAGATGGATGTTAAATATGCACAAATATATTATGAGTTTATATTCGACGTGCTTTATGTATAAGGTGTTAGGTGGGAGAAGATGTTCAAAATTGTAAAGAAGTCATGTCTAAAATGTCGAGATAGAAGAATACTTTATAATATATATAAGAATCAAGTGGCTGTAATAAAAGTAGACAATAATTAGAGATATGCATCACTTAAAAATGGCGAGAGACAAGGTTGTAGTCTATTACCATTAATATTCAACTTTTTTGTAGAGGAAGCAGTAAGGGAAGTGAAAAAAATGAGTGTGGCATAAGTGTTCAAAGAGAAGATAACAGTATGTTACGATATTGTGAAGCTAATCTAGTGAATGGAATGAAGAAAATACTGAAGGACGATTTTGGACTAAATTTAAATCAAGTAAGATAAAAGTGATGAAATGTAACTTTTTTTTAATGGCATACAGCCATTTTTTAAAGGCCGCACAGCGAGTTCAATGTGAATATTGTATATCTAACAGTGAATCAGTTTCTCCGGTATAGTATTGTAACTTCTAAGTAAGGACAACACAGGACGGACACGACATTTACACACTCAACACTTACACATCCATGCCCTCGGCCGAACTCGAACCGGCGACCATAAGCACGCGGACTCAGTAGCAGAAATGATAGCAGTAATAATAGAATAACTATAAAAATAAGGCGGTAATAGAAATAAGTGACTTCTGCTACTTAGGAAGTAAAATTAAAACTAATGGCCGAAGCAGGAATGTTGTTAAAAGCAGAATAGCACTAGCAAAAAGTCTCTTCATGAAAAAGAGAAATTGTTTAGTTTCGAATTTTGATCTAGGACTCAGAAAGTACTTTTTTGAAATTTTATGTGTGGAACGCAGCACATTATGGTTGCGAGGACTTAAGGAATACCAGAAAGAAGTAAAATTGAAGCAAAGTGTTGCTACAGTAGGATGCTGAAAAATTAAGTGGACTGATAAAGTTCGAAATGAACGTATCTTGGAAATAGTAACTGAAGAAAGACGTTTGTGGAAGAGTCTAACAGAAAGAAGAGACATATTTTGAGACATGCGGGATTGCTAATTTGTTAGTAGAGGCAACAATCGAAAGAAAGAATGTAGAGGAGACAGAGCTTATTAGGGCTCGCTTCGCTCGCCCTGACACTAGTCGACGGATTGTGCACACCTAGTGGTACACTTTATGAAAAACTGCTGCACCTAGGACGTGAAATTGAACACAATAATTCAAAGTCAATTCTAGATGTGCCATCAGTGATTATTTTTGCAAAGACAAATAAATTATTATTATTTTTATTCGTGCATGCTGGCAAGGAGAGGTCTTCAGTTTGGAAATCGCTATCGTAGAAAGAACAAGTCTGTTAAATAGTACGTCACCTGTGGGTTCCCACCCTACCCTAAAGCAGTTCTGTGTGGTGGGCCTCCGTTTAAGAGAAATCGGGGATTAAAAAGTGTAAAATTGAGCATAATGAGTTATACCGCTACGGAAGACCACTGCTTAATAACGTCGGTTTAGCCGTGCGTGTTGAGGCGGTGGGTTGATCAGTTCGGTTCAACCACCCCTAAAAAAAATTTTCTGTTTGTATTTTTAAATTGATATTTGATTTTGTAGCATTTCAAATTTGTTTTGAAACAAAGTCTCCAAATTATTCATTTTCCTTTGAGAAATACACAAATGATGAATGATGTAAATCATAGAAACATTTGAAACAAAAATTACGTGCACACCAAGAACATATTACCATGGATATCCTTCCACAGCTACTTACTCTCCAGAAAGTGAAATATTAATTTAATTTTTTGTATTAAAGTTTATCTCTGGTTGTTGAATGCTCGTTGTAAATAAATCTGTGAGTTGTGTAAATGTAGATGTATCGGTTTTGTAATTATACAAAAAAAAAAAAAATTCTCGCTCCTTCCCTTAATCAGTTATTTAAAGACATCCTGATCTGGGTTTTCCATGGTTTTCCCGGACAACTCAAGGTGCATTCTGGGCTGGTTACTCATATTAGCCCATGGGCTCCTCCTGCCATATCTTGTATATCCTTTTCAAACTATTACCCTTTCGATAGGTGCAGTGCACCCTCCGCCACACCGCTAATTAGTGAATCGTGGAGTAATAACAATAATAATAATAACTATATAATTCTACTGACAGACAATATAAAGTTTAATCAAAATCAAAATTAACGAATAAAAGGAAGCTACACATAATCGGTGTATGCTTCAAAATTTAACGAAAATAACATTGCCGCAAACGAACTATTGAGAGAAAATTGAACTTATGCTCCAAAAACAGATATTAATATATTTTTTGTGTTAATGATGATCTATGGTTGCTGAATGAAAAAATCCCGCTGCCACCCTTAATCGTTTTTTTTTTTAAAAATAACAGTATAATTTTAATGCTAAACTATACAAAGCTTAATAACAATCAGAATTAAAGCACACACTACATGGAGATTTTGAGTACTGTTCAACGGGAGAAATATGTTTCCACGTAACTGAAACAAACAAAAAATGCATGCAGGTCGGTAGTTTAACGAAGCCAAACCCAAGAACCATAGAATATTTAATAAAACAAGATGTCTTACTATGCAATGGAATCACCCGGAATTCGCTTCAACAACACTGTCTGCATTTCAAAGGTAATGGCTACGTCTCCAAGATCAGCGAACTTCTGATAACGACCAGTTTCTGTCGGTGAAGTGACTCAAAGAAAGCTTTTTCATCACCATATCTTTATAAAAAATATTCGTAATTTTCTGTTTAGTTCACCTCCCACCACAAATTCCCAGTCGGTTAACACTATGGACTCGCATTCTGGAAGACGCGGGTTCAAATTCCCGTCCGGGCATCCAGATTTAGGTTTTCCATGGTTTCGCCAGATCACGCCAACTGCCGGGATGCTTCCATCAAAAGGGCCTTGGCCAAATTCCTTCCCGTTACTTGCCCCCAGTCCTTGCTGGAGTCCCACTATTTAAAAACGTTCTACATCAACCACAGCCTGTGTTATTGCTATAGAATTGTGTATCATAATTTTTTGGTGTAGTGGAATGACGAGTTGTGATCAAGATAATCGAGTTTTACGAAACGATTCGGATCGACGTAAGTGACAACAACTGGTTATTTTTATTTGGTGATTTTCTTTAACAGCAGCATTTTATGTTTACATGCGTGCAATATATTTGTAACTATTCAGCATTCAGACAGGTCTACTGACTTTTTGCAAGCAAGCACAGTGGCTTCCATGTTTATCTGCCACTGCTGCTCATAACTTTTTGAGGAATTGACGAGAAAAAATTTGTACCCTAGGAGCAGCAAGGCACATGTATATTTCCTGTACTAACCACACCTCAAGCAATGGCCATTCGGAAACTTTAAAGTAAACCTTTAATTTGTCTTCTGAAAGCAGAAAAATAATAGGCGTCCACAGTTACTTCAGTTGACTGTACGGTATTTGTATTTTTTCTACACGAAATCGTAAGGTCATGCGGTAGGGAATTTCGTTTATTTAACAGTAAATATGCCTTACAATAAGGTTACCCTGTCTGTATCTAGTGTATAAATGGTTGAAAGTGGAAGCAACTGAAAAATTTAGGAAATATCTGAACAGAACTGAACTTAAATTTTTTTTAAGTAGTTGAATGTGATGAAATTTCGGTCATCTGGTGCATTTTCCCTTTTGGTTCACGCTCTATGTTTCTCCAAAAGCAGTCTTGTAGCTCAGTGGTTAAGGCCTTGTTTTTAAAAAATTCGTTTCTCCGGTCTCTGGTTCGAGTCCCGACAGAGGCACGAATTTTTAAGAATTATATTTGATCATATGAGCTGTCAGGTCGATCGTGGCTCGGATTCCTCGTTAAACTGTAGGTCCCAGAGGAAAGGAACTAGCCATCCTACCTCTGACACAATGGCTTAGTATATCTCCTTCGGATGATCCAACCAACCTTCGGGTTGTGGACTATGGTAGTTTTTTATGATCCTCCACTTACATAGGACGCGAGTTGGATACGCAGCCCAGAATTCAATTCTTATATTTTTTTGTCAGGCTAACGTTCTACATAATGTAATTAACATACGTAATCCTTCAGTTAAAAGGTGTTTAAAATGGTTAACAATAATTTCAGTGTCAGGTTTGCATCGCTTTAAGTAAATAAAGATTTTTTGAGATGAAAAATTAATCCATTTGATGAATCGAGTTTTCCTTTAAGATAGAATTAAGCTACGAAAATGTGCTGTGAAAATAAATACAGATTATCATAATTACAGTAAATATTAATTCGAACTTTCCTTTTCGGACCGTAAAAACGAAGAATTATTTCTCACAATGAATTCATACCTAATGAAAGCGCGTACAATGCTGACATTTTCATTCTTTATTTCTCTTTCTGTGCTGGAAAACCGACATAATATCATTCATCAATTATGTGCCGTTAATTTTTTTCCGATTTGTCCTCACTTTGTAAGTCAGAATCTTACACTGATCTTACTAGGGCGAGCGACACTGGCCGACAATTTCTAGATTTTTGTGGTAAACGTTTTGAAAAAACTACTGTACGTCTAGACCTGAAATTGATCATAAATTAGCTAGCCCTAATAATTCAGAGTTATCTCTAGATGTGTCATTAATTATTATTTTTGCAAAAATTGTAATAATTTATTATTTTTATTGGCATATATAATGCCATGAGTGGTAATGATTCGTTTTGAAAATTATTTTCATTCAACTTATGAAAATAGTGGCTGTGTTCCGATTCCACCGATAACTAAATTTTGTAAAATAGGGAATATCACTTGAACAAGAAAAAAATTTCCATTACTAACAGCTTCCACAATCTCAATTCATAAATCTCAAGATTTAACATTAAATAAAGTCGCAGCAGACATTGGAGAAAAAGAAACTTTTGTTGGGTTATAAAGAGTAAAAACTTCAGAATGATTAGCATTAAATAGAAGATTTTCTCATGATAAACTTAGTAAGATTAATAATTCGAGTATGTTAAAATGTAGAAAACAAGAAGAAACTTAAATAATAAATGTTGTATCTGATTAAAAACAAATTCAATAAACTGATATTTTAAATATTTAAAGATTGCGTCTTATTATAAACGTGCATATTTTTTTTCAACACACTAAAATCAGGGATTTTGATGATAGTAATTTCTTTAATTGTATATAATGCTTTTATAACAAAACTTCGCGAGCC
Organism: Vandiemenella viatica; assembly: GCA_031002005.1. Taxonomy (NCBI): domain Eukaryota; kingdom Metazoa; phylum Arthropoda; class Insecta; order Orthoptera; family Morabidae; genus Vandiemenella; species Vandiemenella viatica. The sequence goes on from JARYHS010011408.1 coordinate 73,254,679, forward strand.
CACAAAGACGTGCTTTTAACTAGTAATATATGAAACACTTAATTGAAAACATGGGTTATAAGGAGTTTGTTGAGATCAAGAATTTAGTGCAAGATTGGAATGGATAGAGAAAGAGGGGTAATGTACTAGCTGAAAAGAGGAAAATATAATAATGAAGGTATCGCCGAATAAATATTCTCATGCAGCCAACTGTGAGCCGTAAGAGGCAAAAGTAAGATAAGTGATGAAAAATGTAGAGATCCCCAGTAAAATCTCGTCAATGAAAGATAAACTGTTTTGACTTGTATAATGTTTATGAAATCTGAAACACAAACAGTAAATCAGTTTAATTTAGTGGGTTGCTATTTAAGTGCAATTCAAACTGGAAAAGAAGTAGTCTACAACTTCACATGAGGCTGATGTTGAGATCAGAAGCCCTAATAATAATTTTTAAAAGAAAACTTCTGGAAAAGCTTCAGAGAAAGAAGCGAAAAGGATTCAGAAAGTTAAAAATCGTTGTCGTTATTTACTGCATATAAAATCGACATAAATTTTCGCTGAGTCTTTCGTCAATATTAACAGGATGAATAATATGTGGAAGGAAAGACAGAACCAGGACCATGAACAAGCACTTGATTTTAGTGAAAAAGTTTTCATTTGAAGGCAAGAGAGTCAGACCCGGAACATAATACACCTCAAGCTTCGAAGAATGCAGGTATAAGTAATTTTGTGGGGCATATGCCAATACAGTACAATATTAATATCAATCTACACTTACAGGCTAATAAAATTGTACTCAGTAAAAAGACTGCGTTTAAGACATCTTTCTTTCTCTATTTGAATCAACGCATTTGACACAAGGTTTCTGATCAGTTTCATGGTGTTTCACACAATGTTCAGTGTACAGTATACAACTCAGAAGTATAATAAGGTATACTTCATTTTGAAATGACGTAGACATGCCGAGAAGGTAAATTGAATCGTTTATTTCAGAAACCCGCTAAGTGCACTTTTTTAAATTTTCGGTAAAACAGAAAAAACTTAATATCTTTTATTTGAATAGAGCTTTTTGGCTTGAAAAAATTAGATGAATACTTAATGTCTTCTCAAAACAAATGTTGCTTGTATTTCAATTTTATTTCGTTTACTTTCTTCAAAAAAATTTTTTAAAAAAATTCAGTTGACGGGTTTCTGCAATAAACTACCTCACATTATTAAAAACTGTTATTTTGAAGCTAACTTTTAATTTTTTAAATAGCAGGAGGATGTTTAACAACAAAAACATAATAGTATAAACTTAAAATATTTATTAAAAGCAACAAAAACTCCATAATTACTTCTGTGCATATAAAGAATTTAAACGGATTCAGTTACAACATTACTCATTTTTCCTTTCTCTCTATGGGACTACTCATCTTCGTACTGCCTATCAACGTTGCACTCCGCTCCAGTAGTAGGCCACTGGAGGATGTTGTCATAGAAAGCTTCATATCCTTTAGTGTATTTGCTAAGTTTCCTCAGGTCGTTGATCTTCTTTACGTTGATTTGTACTCTTCCAGACGGGTATGCTTGCACTGTTGGGAGTTCAGGAGCAGCAACATACTTTTTCAAGGTAAAAGTTGGAAATATGAATCCGTTGATAAAGTTATGGCTGCAAATTTTCCTGGTGCAGATTTGCTGTACTTAAATTCTTTATAGGTTGAGAGTTTAAAATGAATTTTTTCTTCCTTGGGAACACCCCTTCCATTTGTTTCATCTGAGCTCTCACATTTTTTTTATAAAACTGGGGCCACCACGTATTGAAACTAAAGATCATGTCACTGGTTACTTGGTAGACAGAAAAACGCCCTGTTTTACTGGCTCTAATAATCATCTCAGCATACTGCTCTGGAATGTACACTCTGTCCACTTGTCGCACAAAACGTTTTACACAACCAAATCACGGTCGCAGGGTAGAAATGAATGTCCCCTGACTGGGAAATAGTGAGTCACCGTCTCGAATATTCCCCTATCACAAAGGTTCATCAGAAACCGAACAACACAATGATTTTTATTTTGGCCTGATGGGCCATCACTGAAGACAACAATATGTTTAACTCCAACAGGAACTTCAGTTTTCAAATAATGTGATAACATTGAGCACACCTTGTCCGGAGATTTGTTGGCTTGACCTTCATGGTAAATGTACATACTTGCTTTATTTGTCTTCATATCGTGAACACAAAATACATTAAGCCAGAGCTGACGCATGTAGAAGACTTCCTGAACTGGAATATTTGGAAGCGGGAGGTTTTGCATGATGTCAAAACATAGCGCTACACTACGTTTGTATTTATCTTCATTAGAAATAAATGCCTCGTTTCTTTTTTGGTTGAGATTCATCATCAGAACTTACACTATTCATTTCTTACAGGAAACTGTCACAAAAACAACGTGAAACCACACAAAATGTTAAATAATTTAACACTTGAACACTTGACAACAACTGCCTCTTGAAGTAGTAGAACGATTGGTTAAAACAGGTGGTGCAACATAATAACAAGCAGGAGTGCCACAAGACGAACACGAAATTTAGTGGAGAAACCCGCCATCTGATGCCGGTTAGCGGGTTTCTGCACTAAATTCAATATTCGATGTTTGAAAAAACCCATACAGAGGCTTGGCCATTGACGGTTTTCTGCTCAAACATGTGTGTTTACACATCATGAGCCATAATATGTATTTATCTCAATTTTGACAAAAATGTCAGTTGACGGGTTTCTGAAATAAACGATTCAATTACTAAACATTTTGTTTAACGCAATTCCCATAAAAAATACTTGTCAGATTTTGATGGCGTTTCGAACAATGAATAATTTACAGCCCATTGTCACAGGTTTAAAATAACACAATTTTTATTTTGATGTGACGACGAAAAGCTGGCAAAACAATACTATAAAAAATGTTAAGAAAATAGTATCCACTTGACGAAATAATCTTCTCGCTGTCGAAATTGTTACCGAGATGTATATGAACAAATTCGTATTATTAGTTGTTGTACATTGCAAATTAATTTCGAAGTTCAAAAATATATGTTATTTTGAACGGATGTATGACCTAATCCTTAAACCGTTCGTAAAGTAAAAAAGAGCAGCTAATAAACGAAGTTGCGTATAAGGGGCCATCATACGTTAAGAGGGAGGGTGGGTCAACAAAGTGTGACATTATTTTGTGAGAAGGGGAAGGGGAAGTCACAAGCTTCGTGATGTTACATGTACAAGTATAATTGTATCACTTTTTGGCATGTGGCGGCGGGCGTGTTTATGCCGTTGTACTGTACCTACGGTGTCGCACGTCGACCGCCTTTGACATACACCAAAAGGCAACACCGCCTTAGAGGCTTTGACAAAATCTGACAGCATTTCTATTTAAACAATCGTGTGGCATCTGTGGCCTATATCTTTCATCCACTAACCAACACATGCAATCACTTAAGAGGCAACAAGAGGTTTTACCCGTCACGAAGATTCGTCCACGATGAATTGCAGCTATACGTGACAGGGGAGTTTTGTATTTGGTAAACGATGACGATGCTACATGGTTGGATGGAAAAGATGTTGACACATGGATTTTTCCTAACATTATCCAAATCGAGAACTACGCCACTCATAAATAATATAAATGAAAGGTTTCAAAGTCCGCGGACACAAGATGATTAAATTTTGTATCATTCATTTGATATGTTTTGTCAGTTTTCTAAAATGTTTGATTTGTTGTTTATTTATGAAAAAATATTTTATGTAGAAATATATAAATAATTTTGGAAGTGCTGTTTCCAATTTAAGAATTTCTAAATTAAAATTGCAAAATATGTGACGTCACACCAGGGAATGTAGTACACACAAATGTGACCACCTGTGAGAAGGAGGGCGGGGGGAAGGGGTTTCCAAAAATCATGAAATTTGTGTTACCTAATTTATGGATGACCCCTAACAGCTGGTTAATAACTACAATAAAAATAATAACAATATTAAATGCCGTATCGAAAACACAAGATATAACTTCAGGAACACTGTTTTAATCTGACTACTGAAAATTAATTAATTACTTATCTGCTGTATATTTTGGATGTGATATAAAAGTGAATGTGTATTTTATGGTCACTGCAATCAATCAATTCTCTGTAGCTCCTTTCTGAGGAATCTAAGAATTTTTTTTCTATTGTCGTCAATTTTTTTTTTCGTATAGAATCGTGCTAATTGTTAGATGTATGCTATCTCGAAAACTTTAGTTTTTTCGTGAGTGTTATGTAATCCAGAATGATTTGTTTCTCTGCTAAGGAAGATGACATTGTTAGCTCTTATGAGTTATACTTGCTCCGGTGATCTGAAAATGTCCACCTAGGTTCCATAAATGAGTACTGATTGGTTAGAATATTTATCGAGCATCATCAATTTATGTAGTCACATAAATGAAGTGTTATGTCTGTTTCGAAAAAAAAGATTGTAGTTTCCTTAACATGAAACCATTTATTGTTTCCTTTTGGCATTAAGGCATTGAAACAAATTGCCTCAGAATGATAAAAATCCTCATAACAACATTTGACTCGTCATAGATACTAAAACACATTACAAAAAATCTCCAACGATCAAACTTCAGCGAACATTCCTGCTTGAAAACTCACAAAAATTACCAAAACATCTGACAGTGACGGATAATAATAATATTTAATCAAATTGCGATGGAGCGCATGCTTCGGTTGCAATTTCCCTACTCACCAATCTTCTCTATTTCCTGCACCCACCTACATTTTCCCTCTGGAAATTTATGCTTTAAATTCTTTCAACGTTTTTGTAAATTATCATCATTTCTATTAGTAACTTATACCAATCCCTGACACCCTTACCCAAAAAAGATAATCCTCCTACATCCAAGTTGCAATGCCAACAAACAGCACGTGGTGTTCCCAAGCGGTCACCCATCCAAGTACTAACCACACCCAACCATGCTAAACTGCGGTGAACGGTGTCTTCAACGCGTTATGGCCGTTGATCGCTTTTACGAAGTACTGATGACTTTTTCTGCTCATCCTTGCCGTGAGCTTAAATTAGCGCCAGAAAAACAGCCGAAACACAACAAAGAGACAGACAGACGTTTCTTGACCGCTGACAGTTCCATTGACAATCAAAACATAAGAAAACAATTAAAACTACTACAGAATCACTTACAGTTATTTGAAAAGAATTTACAATGGAAATTAAAGCCCTTTACATGTATTTAAATATAGAATGGACAACATAAACCATTGCAGAAGCTGAAACTCGTCCTTTAAACTCCATGGCTTTATAAATACAGGGTGTCCACAAATGAATATCGGGTTTTAATGCTTTATAAGATTTATTACATTATCCTTACAGTGATAAATGATATGTCAAATGAAAGAGCAACTCAACAGTTTTGATCGTTGGCACTAGTGCGCATGTGCGTGAAATGTTTCCGCTGCGATCCGCTAGAATGCGGTAGTAGCAAAGATGGCGACTAGTGAAGAGAAAGCGTTTTGTGTTTTACAGTTTGCAAAGACTGAATCTGTAGTTACTGTGCAGCGTGCGTTCCGCATTAAGTTCGGGCGTGATCCTCCAAGTGACAATAACATCCGTAGATGGTATCATCAGTTTGAAGATACAGGCTGCCTTTGTAAAGGGAAGAGCGCGGGACGACCAAGAGTTAGCGAAGAGACTGTTTAGCGAGTGAGAGAGTCGTTCACTCGTAGCCCAAAGAAATCTGTTCGGAAGGCTAGTCGCGAATTAGAAATTTCTAAGTCGACTGTTTGGAAAGTTTTAAGGAAACGCTTGCAACTACGTCCTTACCGTTTACAGTTGTTACAGGCTCTAAACCCTGCAGACCATGGTTTACGTGCCAAATTCGCTAACGAAATGTTGTTACATGACGATGAAGATTTTCTACATCATGTTGTCTTCAGTGATGAATCGACCTTTCACCTCAGTGGACATGTTAACACTCAGAATGTGCGGATCTGGGGCTCAGAAAATCCTCAAGAGATCGTACAAGTGCAACGAGACTCCCCTAAAATCAATGTTTTTTGTGCCGTATCCCGGCGGAAAGTTTACGGACCTTTCTTTTTTGATGAACCGACTGTAACTGGTACTTCTTACCTTGATACACTAGAGCAATGGCTCTTCCCTCAGTTGGAACAATATGAACCAGAGAACTTCATTTTCCAGCAAGATGGTGCGCCACCTCACTGGCATAACAAAGTACGCGGTTGGTTGAACGTAACTGTACCCGACCGCTGGATTGGCCGCAAGGGGCCCAGTGACAGAGCTTGCTATGCGTGGCCTCCACGTTCACCTGACCTAACGCCATGCGATTTCTACCTTTGGGGTTTCATCAAGGATCGTGTGTATGTGCCTCCGTTACCAGCCGATCTCCTTGAATTACGACAGAGGATTGAAGCAGCTGTTGCAACAGTTACTGAAGACACACTGCTCAACGTTTGGGAAGAACTCGGCTACAGACTTGATGTGTGCCGTGTGACAAATGGTGCCCACATAGAACACTTGTAAGCTTGTATATAAAACTGTTTGAGTTGCTCTTTCATTTGACATATCATTTATAACTGTAAGGATAATGTAATAAATCTTATAAAGCATTAAAACCCCGATATTCATTTGTGGACACACAAGCATATAATAAATATATCACACATTATACTACTTCTAATCATATTAAGCACCATTTACACAGTTTGCTTTTATAAAAAAAACAATATTCATTGACATGAAAAATATACAATCTAAGATTGAATCAACTTCCATCTGTCTATACTTAATCCCCGAGATTATAAAATTAATAAGAGACAGGGTGTGAGGGCTGTAACACTCTCCCGGTTCTTTCATTTGGACTCTTTATGTTTAAAGAAAATTTACTGGTACGCGTGAAATACTTGGCTGGATCATCCGGGGCAGGGCTGGTAGGGCTGACTAACTCGATCAAGAAGAGCCGTAAGTAATGATTGGTCTTAGAAGCGGACAATGGATAAAGGTAAAGGTCACGGGGTTCCTACAGCTCCTGCCGCTTCACGTAGGATTCGCGAGGCTAGAACGTTAACTGTTCACCCACCACGCTCAGTGCCATGGCCGAATTCCATCCCGTTCCTTGTCCCCAGTTCCATCCCGCCTCTAATGACCTCGAAGTCGACAAGGCGCAAAGCCATAAATAAAGAAAAAATACACCTGGACGATTGCTTTGTTACCCACCCAGCTATTTACTGATTGATTATAGCTAATTAATATGAGGGACAAGCGAGCTTAGCAGTTGTGAGTAAACAACGTAGTCTTGACCCTCCATATGTCGCACCCCATAGCCAATCACTTTCTAGCAACACAGTCCACCGGGTTGTTGGTTTCTGCTGCATGATCAGAGCAAGAACAGTGGCGTTGGCCGTTCGAGCCGACTTCGATGCCTGCTTGTTATATTTAATGGCTTTGAGCCTTATCGGTCAGCTTTTACAAAACCTTCCACTGATGTATACAACAGAATTTTCAATTAATTATTAGACTGATAACATGAATTATAACATTTCGTGTAACTAATTACCAGTCGTAAGTTAAAATTGAAACATTATGCAATTTAAAATACACAGGTATGTAGATACACAATACAGAAAGCAGAAGAATGTACAAGCGTTAAAGGAAAAGATTTGAAGATGTTTAAATGATCTAATTTTATAATATATAAGAAAAAACTCAAATAAATATATTTCAATCTTTAAAATACGTCATTAACGTCCTGTAAATGTTTTTGCCGTTGGAAGATAGCAAAATAATCACGTTTGTTGGAAATGGTATGCCAAGATTTTTAATTCTTTCAGCATTTTGTCTTGTGGTAATCTATACTTTTGGCAGGAGGAAAGTCTGTGATTTAAGGCACTCACAGTTGTGTCTGAGCAGTCTCAATGGGGACTTTCTCTTAGCCGTATTCGATTTAAATGATCTGGGAAGTTACCATGATGGAAATCTACTTCCGTATTTTTGCGACGATTCCATGGGGTGGTTGCGTGCGTGGTAATACCACAGAGACCAACCCCGCAGCCAGTCTTACCAAGAGTTATAAATCCCCTTGTAACATAACAGTAGCATTCCGCCGACCCGCAAGTAGCGCCGAAGTGAGCGCATGATTACATTGTTTAAAGTCAGTCGTTATCGAGGTTTTGTAGCGGACGGCTCGCGTCGCGTAATGTGAGACGCTATACTAACTGTGCGGGTGTAGCAAGAAGTAAGAAGAAGAATGAACTTGTTTAACCATTGCGACGTATGTTTTAAATTGATTTGAACAGTGGGTTGAGTTACCAGAACAGTGAAGTGTGGCATCGAAAGTAATATAGTGTGGACTGATTTGGATTAAAAAACTTTCCTTTTGTTTCTAAGAATCTTGCAATCGACGGATTACGAAGTTTCAATAGCCTTATCATCTAAATTCTGATAGTGGCCAACTGGTTCGATGTGTACTTTATTCAAATAAATGTGTGGAGAACGATTTTCATTACTTAAGACTTGAAGATTTTCTTATTAGTTATCCTCACACTTTTATCGGACTGGTTTGGACCCTGTCTGGCGACCGGCGGCGACTACGAACTCATTTATCCAACTTCGGGTGCTGTATGTTAGTAATTAAAACTTTAGCAAGCACGAAGTTCGGTCTACAGTAAGTATCAGGTCAACCACAAGAAAGGCAAGTAGTCTTACATGGCGACGAGTGACAGGACTGTGTGGTAGAAATCAGTACTAGGAGGAGAGACAATTTTTCTCAAATCCTAGGAAAACACACAAAAGAAAGAAAAGGAAAACTAGTGATATCAAGACGACGACAATCAAAACAGTGAGTGTCGACAATACCCAAAGGTGCGGAAGAACTCCCACTCGACGAAGGCAGCGCGGCTGGTCAAGGAGCAGCGGGGAAGACATTCTACATTGTTCGGCGCGGAGCTGGGCAGCCGAGACGACGAAGGCGGGAGAAAGAAGAATCGTCGTGCAGAGTCTCCGAAAGCTAAGAACGCGCTGTGCGCTGCTTGTTTGGCTATTTTTGAAGGCTTAAATCCTTTCCTAATTTTTTCTGATAATTTTCCTTTTTTTCTGTGAAATATCGAGGAAGAAAAATCGGACCAGATTTTTCTCTCCTAACTCGACAATACATTTTACTCTCCTTTGTCATCAGGGATGACAGAAGCATTATTTAAATTCCACCTGTAGTTATGCCTATAGTGCAACCTTTTGTTTCCTTTTTCTTTAAATGGCATGCTTAGCTAGATAGCTTGCAGCAGCTGGCGCTTCGTAACGGCGTTGTTGTGGTTTGGTTGGTCTGATTCGCGGGAAGCGAATTTGCCGTGTTTTGTGATCTTGTTTTCTGTGTAAAATTATAATCATGCCGGGA
>JARYHS010011408.1:73265086-73398878 GCA_031002005.1 Vandiemenella viatica
TACATACATAAAGAAATCTTCGCCAGAAAAAAAAAAACAGACATTATAAATTTTCAGATGTTCTATATTGAGATGATGCTCCACGAGTCTTTGTTATACGAAACACAACAATGCTGACAGTTCCTCATTGACAATAGTTGTATTACAATAAACCCTACTGTAAAACACTGTAAGAAACTTTTTTCGGTGTAGTACTGCATTAGTAGTCACCTATGAAGGTGTTAGAGCTTGTGGGATGCGGTACGTGTTGTTCCCCATGCAGTGACGGTTATCATGGCTGGACGGCACATCATAAAGGCGGATCTGCAGGTGGAATACTAATGGCGGAGGAGGACGGTATGGCTCGTAATGCAGTGACTTGTGCTGTGCATAAACGGGCCTCAGTCACCGAGCCGGCCGTAATAGCTCGCATGCTGTGCGCCAATTTCACGGCTATATCGCCACGACCGCGTGACTGCATCGCGGAGGAACAACAGAACACGTTCGAGTACGGCGGTCCTAATTGCTTCTTTAGCAGTTTATCTCAATCATCAAGGCGAATGCTGGGACGGTTCCAATACTCTACACATTGCACAAACAAAAAATACATTTATCATCGACAGAACATGGTTACAGATTCAGGCTGCAAGCCACTTGCTTTAAATATCCGTAGATGGCAGCTAAAATTTCCGTAGATTTGGTACAAAAATCCGGAGACTCGCTATCTGAAAGACTGAAACAATAATTATTGAAGAGAGAGTGAAAATTAAGAATACTTTTTGTTTCCAGGTCTTTAAAATTACAAAAATAAAATAATATTCTACATTGAAAGTAAGAAATAACTCTGAACATATTTTATACGTCGTCACTTTCATCACTGCTGTTGCTATTCCTAGTAGTTTTTTTTTTTCGCTAGTTAGGGACCATACATTTTCTTTGTTGACATTAAATTTAGCATATATATTATAACAAGAAATGTTAAAACTGCGAGCCCTTTGATTCTCGGACATTGGTTAGGCCTTCTCGCAAGGCACTGTTTGTAAGCCGTGCCAACGACCGTGTTACCGTGCATAAAGAGTGCGGCGATAGTTACGATCTTTTAAGATCTATAAAAATCTGTAACCAAACAAAATATGAGCTTTATTTCAATCGTTGGTTCACACGAGCGGTTACAAGGAAACGATTCACAGTTATTGACAATTCTGTAATGCATTAACACTACACGCTCAAAGTTTAACAAACACTAAGAGAAGGAAAATCAATAAACCATAAAAAATGTAAAAAATCCGTAGATATTTTAACAAAATCCGAAAATCCTAACTTTTCTAAAAAATCCGTAGATCTACGGATAAATCCGTAAAAATGGCAGCACTGTGCAGATATAACACATCCGCTACCCTTTAAGACTACGCAAGCATAAATATGAACGAGCGTCTGGAAAGACCAAGTGCCAGGACTGAATGCGGAAGAAGTCCATAATGTTGATACTGGTTTTTGGCGTGTTCTCGGTGGCGGTGTTTATTTGTTGATATTACCTCCTTGTGATAGTCACTTGATATTGAGAGGTATGACTTAAGGCCGGCCTACACGTAACGTCTTGACGGACGTTTTAATTGATCAGGCAAAACGTATCAAACAAAACTTTGCGTGTGGGTAGCAAAACGGACTTTTTACCTTAATGAAGACGGACGACTTCCAGAAAACGGATCAGTGGGAGCATTGTTTTCCGTCTTGACTGACGACTTCCAGGATCGGCGGGAGCATTGTTTTCGATCTTGACTAATGTTTCCCTTTAGTCTTTAATCATCTCTGAGCTTGTGCAGAGTTAAAATAACTATTATTTTGGTTTTCTTTTCGAAAACATTTACGCGGTGGTCTTTTAGAATCTAGGACTGATTTGTTTGCGGAATTCACAGAGTTGTTTCCCTAGCTATCCTTGTATACAGAAAGTTAAAGATGAATGACTACAGCGGCCGCGACAAGAAAATTAAGCATATGCTTTGGTTGACTAAATGTAAGCAACTGTATCTTGGAGATACAAAGGAATCGGATATGAAAAAAATATTTAATTGCTTTCGTTCAGTGTTTCTTAAAAGATTGCTTAAAAATTAAGCAGCTGGCACGTTTGGCCGATGATATTTACAAATCTTCTCTGTGGAATTTCGACCTTCTTTTTTTCTTAAATTATAAATATATCCCAAGAGAAACAATTATCAATGCATAGGATGATTCAGAAGTTGATGTAAGTTGTTAATCGCTGGAAATTAACAGAACTGTACATAGAAATGTACATATAAAAATAATGTAGATTTATTTAATAGCTAGACTGTAGCAGTGCTAAATATAAACGAAAGAAATAATTATTGTCTTCAAAATTATTTTATTTCATAAAATTGTCCTAAAAAAGTTACAGCGTTGTCCGGCCAAATTGCCAATGTCATGATCCGGGGTTATTAAAGTACATCTTGAAAGTATACCTTACACGTTTCGCATCTTCCAGAACACGTCCACGTATTCGTAATTGAATTTCCTGGTTTCAACATTTCATATATAACTCGACAAGATTCTGGTATAAGGCGGCTAAAATATTGTTGCGACGTTACAGCAGTGAACTCAAGATCTTGAGATTGTTTCGACATTACAGTTGTGAACTCTAGATCTTCGTAGTTTCTACTTGTTACTAGAAATATTATCAGTCTGTCTGTCTCTCAAGGGGTGAGATTTTCCTTCTCATAGCAGTGTCCTGTTTTTGTTTTTTAGATTATTTCAAATAAGGATCCATAACCATTCGTAAATAATTACACCAGTCTTCAGGTTCATGAGATAATGTCCGAAGCAAATTCAGATGAAAGAACCTTTTAGCAAACCATATTCTAGACCATTCTTACTTTTTAATCTCATCTGACATAGTGAAATAACCGCTATAAAATTAATACTTCACCCATGATTTCAATAGAACTGAGATAAAGACAGAAATCAAAAACGTAAGTGTGTGGACGCGAGCTTTTGGCCAGTTTTACCTGACGTCTTGCCTGACCAAGTAAAACGTCAGTCAAGACGTTACGTGTAGACCGGTCTTTATGAAGGACATACGCCAAGACAGACACAGAAAAGCAGTAATAACTGTATTGTTGTTGTAATAACAGAAAAGCATGTAAAGAATGTGTAGTTGCAAATTGTAACTAAGGTAACGTATCAAGTAGCTAAGAGTAATGGGAGCTGGAGGTGACCAGCAACGGAAATAGCAACAAACGAGTACAATTTTGTGAACAGTTTAAGAGAAGGCTGTGGTTGAGAATGACAAGAAACGGTTGATGGTGTACTTTTTGTGGTATGGGAATACTGATGTACAGAGTTGTTACCGGCCGAACTAGGTGCGATATAAAACCCCACCTTTTTCCACCGTGGTGGTGTTGGGCGCTAACACGGGGTTATTTTGATCGTCAGGACTTGGCCGCCTGGTCGGATTGGGACGTTTAGCCCAGCGGATTCTTTGTGTCTTTCAGAAGAGTAGGCCTGAATCGATCGGCATCTAGACTCACACTCTCATCCACAACACCAACATCACTCTACATTGCACATACATACCGTTACTTACACGCTCACACCAACACTGTCACATTACGGAAGGCAACAATCAACCACCACAGTTCATCTTTGCAGACGTTGCCATTCCCCATGGTAACCACCCACTTTCTGACACTGGCAAGGTTCATAAGAAGAAGATGAGAAAAAACTTGTGTGAGTTTCACAGCTTGATAAATGCAAGATTCGTTAATAAAGAAGTGTTTACTTGTGGATAAAGGTGAAATCAGTAGTAATAGGTAAAAGAAAGATAAGATAGTACGTCAAATCAGAATAATATGTATATTTTCTTGCAGATGGATGTTAAATATGCACAAATATATTATGAGTTTATATTCGACGTGCTTTATGTATAAGGTGTTAGGTGGGAGAAGATGTTCAAAATTGTAAAGAAGTCATGTCTAAAATGTCGAGATAGAAGAATACTTTATAATATATATAAGAATCAAGTGGCTGTAATAAAAGTAGACAATAATTAGAGATATGCATCACTTAAAAATGGCGAGAGACAAGGTTGTAGTCTATTACCATTAATATTCAACTTTTTTGTAGAGGAAGCAGTAAGGGAAGTGAAAAAAAATGAGTGTGGCATAAGTGTTCAAAGAGAAGATAACAGTATGTTACGATATTGTGAAGCTAATCTAGTGAATGGAATGAAGAAAATACTGAAGGACGATTTTGGACTAAATTTAAATCAAAGTAAGATAAAAGTGATGAAATGTAACTTTTTTTTAATGGCATACAGCCATTTTTTAAAGGCCGCACAGCGAGTTCAATGTGAATATTGTATATCTAACAGTGAATCAGTTTCTCCGGTATAGATTGTAACTTCTAAGTAAGGACAACACAGGACGGACACGACATTTACACACACGGTAACTTACACCCATGCCCTCGGCCGAACTCGAACCGGCGACCATAAGCACGCGGACTCAGTAGCAGAAATGATAGCAGTAATAATAGAATAACTATAAAAATAGGCGGTAATAGAAATAAGTGACTTCTGCTACTTAGGAAGTAAAATTAAAACTAATGGCCGAAGCAGGAATGTTGTTAAAAGCAGAATAGCACTAGCAAAAAGTCTCTTCATGAAAAAGAGAAATTGTTTAGTTTCGAATTTTGATCTAGGACTCAGAAAGTACTTTTTGAAATTTTATGTGTGGAACGCAGCACATTATGGTTGCGAGGACTTAAGGAATACCAGAAAGAAGTAAAATTGAAGCATTTGAAATGTGTTGCTACAGTAGGATGCTGAAAATTAAGTGGACTGATAAAGTTCGAAATGAACGTATCTTTGGAAATAGTAACTGAAGAAAGACGTTTGTGGAAGAGTCTAACAGAAAGAAGAGACATATTTTGAGACATGCGGGATTGGCTAATTTGTTAGTAGAGGCAACAATCGAAAGAAAGAACTGTAGAGGAAGACAGCTTATTAGGGCTCGCTTCGCTCGCCCTGACACTAGTCGACGGATTGTGCACACCTAGTGGTACACTTTATGAAAAAACTGCTGCACCTAGACGTGAAATTGAACACAATAATTCAAAGTCAATTCTAGATGTGCCATCAGTGATTATTTTTGCAAAAGACAAATAAATTATTATTATTTTTATTCGTGCATGCTGGCAAGGAGAGGTCTTCAGTTTGGAAATCGCTATCGTAGAAAGAACAAGTCTGTTAAATAGTACGTCACCTGTGGGTTCCCACCCTACCCTAAAGCAGTTCTGTGTGGTGGGCCTCCGTTTAAGAGAAATCGGGGATTAAAAAGTGTAAAAATTGAGCATAAATGAGTTATACCGCTACGGAAGACCACTGCTTAATAACGTCGGTTTAGCCGTGCGTGTTGAGGCGGTGGGTTGATCAGTTCGGTTCAACCACCCCTAAAAAAAATTTTCTGTTTGTATTTTTTAAATTGATATTTGATTTTGTAGCATTTCAAATTTGTTTTGAAACAAAGTCTCCAAATTATTCATTTTCCTTTGAGAAATACACAAATGATGAATGATGTAAATCATAGAAACATTTGAAACAAAAATTACGTGCACACCAAGAACATATTACCATGGATATCCTTCCACAGCTACTTACTCTCCAGAAAGTGAAATATTAATTTAATTTTTTGTATTAAAGTTTATCTCTGGTTGTTGAATGCTCGTTGTAAATAAATCTGTGAGTTGTGTAAATGTAGATGTATCGGTTTTGTAATTATACAAAAAAAAAAAAAATCTCGCTCCTTCCCTTAATCAGTTATTTAAAGACATCCTGATCTGGGTTTTCCATGGTTTTCCCGGACAACTCAAGGTGCATTCTGGGCTGGTTACTCATATTAGCCCATGGGCTCCTCCTGCCATATCTTGTATATCCTTTTCAAACTATTACCCTTTCGGATAGGTGCAGTGCACCCTCCGCCACACGCTATTAGTGAATCGTGGAGTAATAACAATAATAATAATAACTATATAATTCTACTGACAGACAATATAAAGTTTAATCAAAATCAAAATTAAAGAATAAAAGGAAGCTACACATAATCGGTATGCTTCAAACTTTAACCGAAAATAACATTGCCGCAAACTGAACTATTGAGAGAAAATGAACTTATGCTCCAAAAACAGATATTAATATATTTTTTGTGTTAATGATGATCTATGGTTGCTGAATGAAAAAATCCCGCTGCCACCCTTAATCGTTTTTTTTTTAAAAAAATAACAGTATAATTTTAATGCTAAACTATACAAAGCTTAATAACAATCAGAATTAAAGCACACACTACATGGAGATTTTGAGTACTGTTCAACGGGAGAAATATGTTTCCACGTAACTGAAACAAACAAAAAATGCATGCAGGTCGGTAGTTTAACGAAGCCAAACCCAAGAACCATAGAATATTTAATAAAACAAGATGTCTTACTATGCAATGGAATCACCCGGAATTCGCTTCAACAACACTGTCTGCATTTCAAAGGTAATGGCTACGTCTCCAAGATCAGCGAACTTCTGATAACGACCAGTTTCTGTCGGTGAAGTGACTCAAAGAAAGCTTTTTTCATCACCATATCTTTATAAAAAAATATTTCGTAATTTTCTGTTTAGTTCACCTCCCACCACAAATTCCCAGTCGGTTAACACTATGGACTCGCATTCTGGAAGACGCGGGTTCAAATTCCCGTCCGGGCATCCAGATTTAGGTTTTCCATGGTTTCGCCAGATCACGCCAGACTAATGCCGGGATGCTTCCATCAAAAGGGCCTTGGCCAAATTCCTTCCCGTTACTTGCCCCCAGTCCTTGCTGGAGTCCCACTATTTAAAAACGTTCTACATTCAACCACAGCCTGTGTTATTGCTATAGAATTGTGTATCATAATTTTTTGGTGTAGTGGAATGACGAGTTGTGATCAAGATAATCGAGTTTTACGAAACGATTCGGATCGACGTAAGTGACAACAACTGGTTATTTTTATTTGGTGATTTTCTTTAACAGCAGCATTTTATGTGTTACATGCGTGCAATATATTTGTAACTATTCAGCATTCAGACAGGTCTACTGACTTTTTGCAATGCAAGCACAGTGGCTTCCATGTTTATCTGCCACTGCTGCTCATAACTTTTTGAGGAATTGACGAGAAAAAATTTGTACCCTAGGAGCAGCAAGGCACATGTATATTTCCTGTACTAACCACACCTCAAGCAATGGCCATTCGGAAACTTTAAAGTAAACCTTTAATTTGTCTTCTGAAAGCAGAAAAATAATAGGCGTCCACAGTTACTTCAGTTGACTGTACGGTATTTGTATTTTTTCTACACGAAATCGTAAAGGTCATGCGGTAGGGAATTTCGTTTATTTAACAGTAAATATGCATTACAATAAGGTTACCCTGTCTGTATCTAGTGTATAAATGGTTGAAAGTGGAAGCAACTGAAAAATTTAGGAAATATCTGAACAGAACTGAACTTAAATTTTTTTTTAAGTAGTTGAATTGGTGTGATGAAATTTCGGTCATCTGGTGCATTTTCCCTTTTGGTTCACGCTCTATGTTTCTCCAAAAGCAGTCTTGTAGCTCAGTGGTTAAGGCCCTTGTTTTTAAAAAATTCGTTTCTCCGGTCTCTGGTTCGAGTCCCGACAGAGGCACGAATTTTTAAGAATTATATTTGATCATATGAGCTGTCAGGTCGATCGTGGCTCGGATTCCTCGTTAAACTGTAGGTCCCAGAGGAAAGGAACTAGCCATCCTACCTCTGACACAATGGCTTAGTATATCTCCTTCGGGATAATCCAACCAACCTTCGGGTTGTGGACTATGGTAGTTTTTTATGATCCTCCACTTACATAGGACGCGAGTTGGATACGCAGCCCAGAATTCAATTCTTATATTTTTTTGTCAGGCTAACGTTCTACATAATGTAATTAACATACGTAATCCTTCAGTTAAAAGGTGTTTAAAATGGTTAACAATAATTTCAGTGTCAGGTTTGCATCGCTTTAAGTAAATAAAGATTTTTTGAGAATGAAAAATTAATCCATTTGATTAATCGAGTTTTCCTTTAAGATAGAATTAAGCTACGAAAATGTTGCTGTGAAAATAAATACAGATTATTCATAATTACAGTAAATATTAATTCGAACTTTCCTTTTCGGACCGTAAAAACGAAGAATTATTTCTCACAATGAATTCATACCTAATGAAAGCGCGTACAATGCTGACATTTTCATTCTTTTATTTCTCTTTCTGTGCTGGAAAACCGACATAATATCATTCATCAATTATGTGCCGTTAACATTTTTTTCCGATTTGTCCTCACTTTGTAAGTCAGAATCTTACACTGATCTTACTAGGGCGAGCGACACTGGCCGACAATTTCTAGATTTTTGTGGTAAACGTTTTGAAAAAACTACTGTACGTCTAGACCTGAAATTGATCATAAATTAGCTAGCCCTAATAATTCAGAGTTATCTCTAGATGTGTCATTAATTATTATTTTTGCAAAAATTGTAATAATTTATTATTTTTATTGGCATATATAATGCCATGAGTGGTAATGATTCGTTTTGAAAATTATTTTCATTCAACTTATGAAAATAGTGGCTGTGTTCCGATTCCACCGATAACTAAATTTTGTAAAATAGGGAATATCACTTGAACAAGAAAAAAATTTCCATTACTAACAGCTTCCACAATCTCAATTCATAAATCTCAAGATTTAACATTAAATAAAGTCGCAGCAGACATTGGAGAAAAAGAAACTTTTGTTGGGTTATAAAGAGTAAAAACTTCAGAATGATTAGCATTAAATAGAAGATTTTCTCATGATAAACTTAGTAAGATTAATAATTCGAGTATGTTAAAATGTAGAAAACAAGAAGAAACTTAAATAATAAATGTTGTATCTGATTAAAAACAAATTCAATAAACTGATATTTTAAATATTTAAAGATTGCGTCTTATTATAAACGTGCATATTTTTTTTCAACACACTAAAATCAGGGATTTTGATGATAGTAATTTCTTTAATTGTATATAATACTTTTTATAACAAAACTTCGCGAGCCACCACAAAGACGTGCTTTTAACTAGTAATATATGAAACACTTAATTGAAAACATGGGTTATAAGGAGTTTGTTGAGATCAAGAATTTAGTGCAAGATTGGAATGGATAGGAAAGAGGGGTAATGTACTAGCTGAAAAGAGGAAAATATAATAAATGAAGGTATCGCCGAATAAATATTCTCATGCAGCCAACTGTGAGCCGTAAGAGGCAAAAGTAAGATAAGTGATGAAAAATGTAGAGATCCCCAGTAAAATCTCGTCAATGAAAGATAAACTGTTTTGACTTGTATAATGTTTATGAAATCTGAAACACAAACAGAGTAAATCAGTTTAATTTAGTGGGTTGCGTTGCTGTGCTATTTAAGTGCAATTCAAACTGGAAAAGAAGTAGTCATCTACAACTTCACATGGAGGCTGATGTTGAGATCAGAAGCCCTAATAATAATTTTTAAAAGAAAACTTCTGGAAAAGCTTCAGAGAAAGAAGCGAAAAGGATTCAGAAATGTATCGTTGTCGTTATTTACTGCATATAAAATCGACATAAATTTTCGCTGAGGTCTTTCGTCAATATTAACAGGATGAATAATATGTGGAAGGAAAGACAGAACCAGGACCATGAACAAGCACTTGATTTTAGTGAAAAAGTTTTCATGAAGGCAAGAGAGTCAGACCCGGAACATAATACACCTCAAGCTTCGAAGAATGCAGGTATAAGTAATTTTGTGGGGCATATGCCAATACAGTACAATATTAATATCAATCTACACTTACAGGCTAATAAAATTGTACTCAGTAAAAAGACTGCGTTTAAGACATCTTTCTTTCTGTCTATTTGAATCAACGCATTTGACACAAGGTTTCTGATCAGTTTCATGGTGTTTCACACAATGTTCAGTGTACAGTATACAACTCAGAAGTATAATAAGGTATACTTCATTTTGAAATGACGTAGACATGCCGAGAAGGTAAATTGAATCGTTTATTTCAAAACCCGCTAAGTGCACTTTTTTAAATTTTCGGTAAAACATAAAAAACTTAATATCTTTTATTTGAATAGAGCTTTTTGGCTTAAAAAAATTAGATGAATACTTAATGTCTTCTCAAAACAAATGTTGGTTGTATTTCAATTTTATTTCGTTTACTTTCTTCAAAAAATTTTTTAAAAAAATTCAGTTGACGGGTTTTTGCAATAAACTACCTCACATTATTAAAAACTGTTATTTTGAAGCTAACTTTTAATTTTATAAATAGCAGGAGGATGTTTAACAACAAAAACATAATAGTATAAACTTAAAATATTTATTAAAAGCAACAAAAACTACATAATTACTTCTGTGCATATAAAGAATTTAAACGGATTCAGTTACAACATTACTCATTTTTCCTTTCTCTCTATGGGACTACTCATCTTCGTACTGCCTATCAACGTTGCACTCCGCTGCTGTAGTTGGCCACTGGAGGATGTTGTCATAGAAAGCTTCATATCCTTTAGTGTATTTGCTAAGTTTCCTCAGGTCGTTGATCTTCTTTACGTTGATTTGTACTCTTCCAGACGTGTATGCTTGCACTGTTGGGAGTTCAGGAGAAGTAACATACTTTTTCAAGGTAAAAGTTGGAAATATGAATCCGTTGATAAAGTTATGGCTGCAAATTTTTCTGGTCCAGATTTGCTGAACTTAAATTCTTTATAGGTTGAGAATTTAAAATGAATGTTTTCTTCCTTGGGAACACCCCTTCCATTTGTTTCATCTGAGCTCTCACATTTTTTGTATAAAACTGTGGCCACCACGTATTGAAACTAAAGATCATGTCACTGGATACTTGGTAGACAGAAAAACGCCCTGTTTTACTGGCTCTAATAATCATCTCAGCATCATGCTCTGGAATGTACACTCTGTCCACTTGTTGCACAAAACGTTTTACACAACCAAATTCAAGGTCGCAGGGTAGAAATGAATGTCCCCTGACTGGGAAATAGTGAGTCTCCGTCACGAATATTCCCCTATCACAAAGGTTCATCAGAAACCGAACAACACAATGATTTTTATTTTGGCCTGATGGGCCATCACTGAAGACAACAATATGTTTAACTCCAACAGGAACTTCAGTTTTCAAATAATGTGATAACATTGAGCACACCTAGTTCGGAGATTTGTTGGCTTGACCTTCATGGTAAATGTACATACTTTCTTTATTTGTCTTCATATCGTGAACACAAAATACACATGTAGAAGACTTCCTGAACTGGAATATTTGGAAGCGGGAGGTTTTGCATGATGTCAAAACATAGCGCTACACTACGTTTGTTTTTATCTTCATTAGAAATAAATGCCTCGTTTCCTTTTTTGGTTGAGATTCATCATCAGAACTTTTCATTTCTTACAGGAAACTTTCACAAAAACAACGTGAAACCACACAAAATGTTAAATAATTTAACACTTGAACACTTGACAACAACTGCCTCTTGAAGTAGGAGAACGTTTGGTTAAAACAGGTGGTGCAACATAATAACAAGCAGGAGTGCCACAAGACGAACACGAAATTTGGTGGAGAAACCCGCCATCTGATGCCGGTTAGCGGGTTTCTGCACTAAATTCAATATTCGATGTTTGAAAAAACCCATACAGAGGCTTGGCCATTGACGGTTTTCTGTTCAAACATGTGTGTTTACACATCATGAGCCATAATATGTATTTATCTCAATTTTGACAAAAATGTCAGTTGACGGGTTTCTGAAATAAACGATTCAATTACTAAACATTTTGTTTAACGCAATTCCCATAAAAAATACTTGTCAGATTTTGATGGCGTTTCGAACAATGAATAATTTACAGCCCATTGTCACAGGTTTAAAATAACATAATTTTTATTTTGATGTGACGACGAAAAGCTGGCAAAACAATACTATAAAAAATGTTAAGAAAATAGTATCCACTTGACGAAATAATCTTCTCGCTGTCGAAATTGTTACCGAGATGTATATGAACAAATTCGTATTATTAGTTGTTGTACATTGCAAATTAATTTCGAAGTTCAAAAATATATGTTAATTTTGAACGGATGTATGACCTAATCCTTAAACCGTTCGTAAAGTAAAAAAGAGCAGCTAATAAACGAAGTTGCGTATAAGGGGCCATCATACGTTAAGAGGGAGTGGGTCAACAAAGTGTGACATTATTTTGTGAGAAGGGGAAGGAGGAAGTCACAAGCTTGGTGATGTTACATGTACAAGTATAATTGTATCACTTTTTGGCATGTGGCGGCGGTGCGTGTTTATGCCGTTGTACTGTACCTACGGTGTCGCACGTCGACCGCCTTTGACATACACCAAAAGGCAACACCGCCTTAGAGGCTTTGACAAAATCTGACAGCATTTCTATTTAAACAATCGTGTGGCATCTGTGGCCTATATCTTTCATCCACTAACCAACACATGCAATCACTTAAGAGGCAACAAGAGGTTTTACCCGTCACGAAGATTCGTCCACGATGAATTGCAGCTATACGTGACAGGGGAGTTTTGTATTTGGTAAACGATGACGATGCTACATGGTTGGATGGAAAAGATGTTGACGCATGGATTTTTCCTAACATTATCCAAATCGAGAACTACGCCACTCATAAATAATATAAATGAAAGGTTTCAAAGTCCGCGGACACAAGATGATTAAATTTTGTATCATTCATTTGATATGTTTTGTCAGTTTTCTAAAATGTTTGATTTGTTGTTTATTTATGAAAAAAATATTTTATATAGAAATATATAAATAATTTTGGAAGTGCTGTTTCCAATTTAAGAATTTCTAAATTTAAAATTGCAAAATATGTGACGTCACACCAGGGAATGTAGTACACACAAATGTGACCACCTGTGAGAAGGAGGGCGGGGGGAAGGGGTTTCCAAAAATCATGAAATTTGTGTTACCTAATTTATGGATGACCCCTAACAGCTGATTAATAACTACAATAAAAATAATAACAATATTAAATGCCGTATCGAAAACACAAGATATAACTTCAGGAACACTGTTTTAATCTGACTACTGAAAATTAATTAATTACTTATCTGCTGTATATTTTGGATGTGATATAAAAGTGAATGTGTATTTTATGGTCACTGCAATCAATCAATTCTCTGTAGCTCCTTTCTGAGGAATCTAAGCATTTTTTTTCTATTGTCGTCAATTTTTTTTTTCGTATAGAATCGTGCTAATTGTTAGATGTATGCTATCTCGAAAACTTTAGTTTTTTCGTGAGTGTTATGTAATCCAGAATGATTTGTTTCTCTGCTAAGGAAGATGACATTGTTAGCTCTTATGAGTTATACTTGCTCCGGTGATCTGAAAATGTCCACCTAGGTTCCGTAAATGAGTACTGATTGGTTAGAATATTTATCGAGCATCATCAATTTAGGGTAAACAAATGAAAATCTGCGACACAGTTACTTTTGTTGCTTTAATTTATTTTGTCCATGACGCGTTTCGGGAATTTATTCCCATTTTCAAACGCACTATAAGTAAGTTTACATGTTTTTAGTTATAGAAATATGAGGAGTCGTTGTGTTTGTTTCTGCTGGACGTTTGTACAGTTTTCATGTGATTTCTGGAAAAGAATTTTGGGATGCTGTACTATGGTATAAAGACTATGTAATAAAACATGAATGGAAACATTTTTCTTATCACTTCCATTCATGTTTTATTACATAGTCTTTATACCATAGTACAGCATCCCAAAATTCTTTTCCAGAAATCACATGAAAACTGTACAAACGTCCAGCAGAAACAAACACAACGACTCCTCATATTTCTATAACTAAAAACATGTAAACCTACTTATAGTGCGTTTGAAAATGGGAATAAATTCTCCGAAACGCGTCATGCACAAAATAAATTAAAGCAACAAAAGTAACTGTGTCGCAGATTTTCATTTGTTTACCCTCAATTTGAAACAGTTGCAGACTTTCACTAATCCATTTCGTTATGGATAAAGTTAAGATCATCAATTTATGTAGTCACATAAATGAAGTGTTAAGTCTGTTTCGAAAAAAAAGATTGTAGCTTCGTTAACATGAAACCATTTATTGTTTCCTTTTGGCATTAAGGCATTCAAACAAATTGCCTCAGAATGATAAAAATAATTCGCTTCTCATCAGTTAAAATAGACATAAGACTTGAAAATGGATCATAAGAAAAAACAGACAAAACAAACAGAAAAATTTCCAACTACTTGTCAAGGATCTCGGTGTTTCTGTTAAGTCCTGTCGCGGAAGCCATGACAAGGATCTCGCTGGATAGCCCTTTCAAATAATATTGATTGCAACTTAACAAATTAGTTCTTTAATTAACATGTTACTGTAGTCCGTGTGCCAGAAGATTTTACTTTTCACCAAACGATTAACACAACTTCTAAGCTGATTAAATAGTTCAGTGAAATAACAAGACCGATGACACACTTCTAATATAGCTGCTTTTACTGGGTGGAAATCCTCATAGCAACATTTGACTCGTTCATAGATACTAAAACACATTACAAAAAATCTCCAACGATCAAACTTCAGCGAACATTCCTGCTTGAAAACTCACAAAAATTACCAAAACATCTGACAGTGACGGATAATAATAATATTTAATCAAATTGCGATGGAGCGCATGCTTCGGTTGCAATTTCCCTACTCACCCATCTTCTCTATTTCCTGCACCCACCTACATTTTCCCTCTGGAAATTTATGCTTTAAATTCTTTCAACGTTTTGGTAAATTATTATCATTTCTATTAGTAACTTATACCAATCCCTGACACCCTTACCCAAAAAAGATAATCCTCCTACATCCAAGTTGCAATGCCAACAAACAGCACGTGGTGTTCCCAAGCGGTCACCCATCCAAGTACTAACCACACCCAACCATGCTAAACTGCGGTGAACGGTGTCTTCAACGCGTTATGGCCGTTGATCGCTGTTACGAAGTACTGATGACTTTTTCTGCTCATCCTTGCCGTGAGCTTAAATTAGCGCCAGAAAAACAGCCGAAACACAACAAAGAGACAGACAGACGTTTCTTGACCGCTGACAGTTCCATTGACAATCAAAACATAAGAAAACAATTAAAACTACTACAGAATCACTTACAGTTATTTGAAAAAATTTTCAATGGAAATTAAAGCCCTTTACATGTATTTAAATATAGAATGGACAACATAAACCATTGCAGAAGCTGAAACTCGTCCTTTAAACTCCATGGCTTTATAAATACAGGGTGTCCACAAATGAATATCGGGGTTTTAATGCTTTATAAGATTTATTACATTATCCTTACAGTGATAAATGATATGTCAAATGAAAGAGCAACTCAAACAGTTTTGTTCGTTGGCACTAGTGCGCATGTGCGTGAAATGTTTCCGCTGCGATCCGCTAGAATGCGGTAGTAGCAAAGATGGCGACTAGTGAAGAGAAAGCGTTTTGTGTTTTACAGTTTGCAAAGACTGAATCTGTAGTTACTGTGCAGCGTGCGTTCCGCATTAAGTTCGGGCGTGATCCTCCAAGTGACAATAACATCCGTAGATGGTATCATCAGTTTGAAGATACAGGCTGCCTTTGTAAAGGGAAGAGAGCGGGACGACCAAGAGTTAGCGAAGAGACTGTTGAGCGAGTGAGAGAGTCGTTCACTCGTAGCCCAAAGAAATCTGTTCGGAAGGCTAGTCGCGAATTAGAAATTTCTAAGTCGACTGTTTGGAAAGTTTTAAGGAAACGCTTGCAACTACGTCCTTACCGTTTACAGTTGTTACAGGCTTTAAAGCCTGCAGACCATGGTTTACGTGCCAAATTCGCTAACGAATGTTGTTACATGACGATGAAGATTTTCTACATCATGTTGTCCTCAGTGATGAATCGACCTTTCACCTCAGTGGACATGTTAACACTCATAATGTGCGGATCTGGGGCTCAGAAAATCCTCAAGAGATCGTACAAGTGCAACGAGACTCCCCTAAAATCAATGTTTTTTGTGCCGTATCCCGGCGGAAAGTTTACGGACCTTTCTTTTTTGATGAACCGACTGTAACTGGTACTTCTTACCTTGATACACTAGAGCAATGGCTCTTCCCTCAGTTGGAACAATATGAACCAGAGAACTTCATTTTCCACCTCACTGGCATAACAAAGTGTGCGGTTGGTTGAACGTAACTGTACCCGACCGCTGGATTGGCCGCAAGGAGCCCAGTGACAGAGCTTGCTATGCGTGGCGTCCACGTTCTCCTGACCTAACGCCATGCGATTTCTACCTTTGGGGTTTCATCAAGGATCGTGTGTATGTGCCTCCGTTACCAGCCGACCTCCTTGAATTACGACAGAGGATTGAAGCAGCTGTTGCAACAGTTACTGAAGACACACTGCTCAACGTTTGGGAAGAACTCGGCTACAGACTTGATGTGTGCCGTGTGACAAATGGTGCCCACATAGAACACTTGTAAGCTTGTATATAAAACTGTTTGAGTTGCTCTTTCATTTGACATATCATTTATAACTGTAAGGATAATGTAATAAACCTTATAATGCATTAAAACCCCGATATTCATTTGTGGACACACAAGCATATAATAAATATATCACACATTATACTACTTCTAATCATATTAAGCACCATTTACACAGTTTGCTTTTATAAAAAAAACAATATTCATTGACATGAAAAATATACAAATTAAGATTTAATCAACTTCCATCTGTCTATACTTAATCCCCGAGATTATAAAATTAATAAGAGACAGGGTGTGAGGGCTGTAACACTCTCCCGGTTCTTTCATTTGGACTCTTTATGTTTAAAGAAAATTTACTGGTACGAGTGAAATACTTGGCTGGATCATCCGGGGCAGGGCTGGTAGGGCTGACTAACTCGATCAAGAAGAGCCGTAAGTAATGATCGGTCTTAGAAGCGGACAATGGATAAAGGTAAAGGTCACGGGGTTCCTACAGCTCCTGCCGCTTCACGTAGGATTCGCGAGGCCAGAACGTTAACTGTTCACCCACCACGCTCAGTGCCATGGCCGAATTCCTTCCCGTTCCGTGTCCCCAGTCCCATCCCGCCTCTAATGACCTCGAAGTCGACAAGGCGCAAAGCCATAAATAAAGAAAAAAATACACCTGGACGATTGCTTTGTTACCCACCCAGCTATTTACTGATTGATTATAGCTAATTAATATGAGGGACAAGCGAGCTTAGCAGTTGTGAGTAAACAACGTAGTCTTGACCCTCCATATGTCGCACCCCATAGCCAATCACTTTCTAGCAACACAGTCCACCGGGTTGTTGGTTTCCCAGCATGATCAGAGCAAGAACAGCGGCGTTGGCCGCTGGGACCGACTTCGATGCCTGCTTCTTATATATTTAATGACTTTGAGCCTTATCAGTCAGCTTTTACAAAACCTTCCACTGATGTATACAACAGAATTTTCAATTAATTATTATACTGATAACATGAATTATAACATTTCGTGTAAAAGACTTGTGAACTAATTACCAGTCGTAAGTTAAAATTGAACCATTATGCAATTGAAAATGCACAGGTATGTAGATACACAGTACAGAAAGCAGAAGAATGTACAAGCGTTAAAGGAAAAGATTTGAAGATGTTTAAATGATCTAATTTTATAATATATATAAAAAAACTCAAATAAATAAATTTCAATCTTTAAAATACGTCATTAACGTCCTGTAAATGTTTTTGTCGTTGGAAGATAGCAAAATAATCACATTTGTTGGAAATGGTATGCCAAGATTTTTAATTCTTTCAGCATTTTGTCTTGTGGTAATCTATACTTTTGGCAGGAGGAAAGGCTGTGATTTAAGGCACTCACAGTTGTGTCTGAGCAGTCTCAATGGGGACTTTCTCTTAGCCGTATTCGATTTAAATGATCTGGGAAGTTACCATGATGGAAATCTACTTCCGTATTTCTGCGACGATTCCATGGGGTGGTTGCGTGCGTGGTAGTACCACAGAGACCGACCCCGCAGCCAGTCTTACCAAGAGTTATAAACCCCTATCTCCCAGGGGCAGTTTTGGCCAATACTGAATCTTGCCGATAAGTTTTCTGAACCACTTTGGGTCGGCAAATGCGTAGTTTTAACGGTGTATCAGTATTCTACATCCCAGGGTAATGCTCCCGCAGTGTTTACTAATAACGCAAGCTCGCGGTCCTCGTTTTATACCTTTGAATTACTTATTCCGTGGCGAAATAATTCAGGGGTTACGACACGCCTGTCAATAAACTACTAGCAGCATCTGAATTGATTTACGGTCCGCTATTATTCAGCAAATTATCCGCTCCAAATTTGATTAAGATGCTGGAGTTATATCATTAATGTAAGCTTATCTCATATGCATGAAACAATAGTACATATTTTTACTTAACGAAAAGTATGCATCATTCAAAATATTTCACTCGAGCGTAGAAATAAGACTTTTGTTTCTAGAATTTATATTGGGTGTTACTACATTTAATTCGTGCAAAAATACTATATCTATATTTCAAGGAATGCTACAGATATCTTAAAGATATAGGGGTGTCACATTGTACCTTATCTTGAAAAATTATTTAAATTGAGTCTGGATAGTTGCTGCTTACCAGAGGACTGGACAGGAAAAGTACGATACTAGTGGCGATACATAAAGGAGGCGTAAGAAACAGAGTCGAAAATTATAGGTTAATCAGTTAGACATCAGTGGTAGGTAAATTAATAAACAGTTTTGATATGCAACCACACCAGAAATACACGTGGGGAGCGTAAGTGGTTTTCAAGTAGGCAAAATGGCTTTAGGCAAGGATATCCATGCGAATCTCAGTTGGTGGTGATATTTGATAGATATTTCAGATGAAGTGGACAAGGGAGGCCAAATTGGTAGCGTAACACTAGATCTGTTAATGGCTTTTGACAGAGGGAGCCATAAAATGGTAGTAAATAAGGAAAAACCAATGGAGTGGATGAGAAAGTGATTTGCTGGGTGGAAGAGTATTTAAAATGTAGAAAACAGAAAGTTAGGATAGGAAATGCAGTATCAAAAGAAGTAGAAGTAAAAAATGATAGCGTATTGGGACCATTGCTATTCATTATTCTAATGAATAATTGTGTTGATTGTTTACTACCAGAAATTGCAGATGACATAATGCTATATAGAAGGATCAAAACGGTAGAGAACTGTAAACAGCTGCAGGGTGATCTGGACAGGATATCTAGTTGGGTTCGTAAACATGGGATGAAGATAAATGCAAAGAAGAGTCAGCATATTAGATACACAAATTAACAACTAAAGGTTGATTATGATAGTAAGGTTTGGAAAGAATTGCTTGTTGAAGATTTGAAATGTAAATATCTTGGCATTATATTTGATAATAAACTTAACTGGGCAGGACACATTGCTCAGGTCGTAGGAAAAGGGTTCAAAATTCTGCACTTGTTGGAGAGAGTGATGAGGGCTTGTACGATAGAAGCAACGGAAATGGGTTAAAAATCTTTGGTCAGACTACGGTAGTGTAGTATGGGATCCTCAGTTTGAGTATCAAATACAGGAGTTGGAGAGGGTGCAAAAAAGGGCTGCTAGATTTGTTTCTGAAAATTATCGCAGAATGCAATCTGTAACAGATATGATAAAACAACAGGAATGGGATTCATTGCAAGAAAGGATGAAGAGGGTCAGGGGAGTGTACAAGGCATATACTGGCCATGAGGCATGGAAAGATATTGGTGTAGGTATGAAAAGTAGTTCATGGAAGAGAAAAAAAAGATGACCATGACCACAAGCAGGTACTCGATTTCAGGCACAAGGGTGTGGGAAGATTCTCTTTTTTAGGTAACGGTGTCAGGGATTGGAATAAGTTATCGAGGGAAATGATGAATAATTTACCAAAAACGTTGAAAGAATTTAAAGTTAAAATTTGCAGAGGGCAAATGTAGGTGGGTGCAGGAAAGTGGGAAGATGAATGTCTAGGTAAATTGCCACCGGAGCATGCGCCCCATTGAAATTTAATTAAATATTATTATTTCAGTTTTAGTGTTCCGTGCAGGCGCTAGTTCAAGCGAGATCTTTTCTCCGCAGTGCTCCTGAATCTAATATCCAGCAATTTCACATAAAGGGTCGCACTTCTGAGTTCTTTAACCGAGTAGATGGTGAGTTTCTTCATTCACTTTTAACACCTCTTATGAAGCTCTCAAACTTTATTCTAATTAATCAGAAATTTGACACCACTGAATTGAGAAATAGCAGATACTTTACAGACAGAAAATTGTCTAGCATGAATCATATTTCATACTTCACTTAATGACAGATAATAAGAATCTGTAGTGAACGCGATAACTTTAATTTCATATTCATTACTTTTCACTCAATGTATCGTCGTATAAAGTTTCTAATTTATAGAACGATGTCTATAGGGCATGATCACCGAAATGTTTTCACCACTGTATTCAAGCAGAAAACTTTTATCCTCGTAAATAATTAATTACCGTACAATTTTCCTTGCTTCCGTAATAACTCTAATAACTTACATATGTTAAATACCATTGCCATTTGGATTTCACTGTAATACAAGCAATTAACACTAGCTTTTGGGTCAAAATTATTATAGTTAAAAATTCTTAATAGATTAACATAGTCTCAAATTTATATAGTGAAAGTTAGTGAAGTATAAATATACCTTACAAGTGTTTCATGTGAAAAACTAACACGGTGTACATATAATTAAAATTTTTCGTTCTATACAGTAAAATTGTTCAAACGCAGCATATGTAGGAACCAATGAACACCTCTTTTACGAATGATACATAGACAAATTATTGAGCAAACGAGAACAGGTATATTATTTCACTGTACTGTTTATCATTTAATAGATTTCTACTTAATTCCTGGCAGATTCGTGATTACGTGGGATCGAATTCCAGTCCGGGAATCTAGATTTGGGTTTTCCATGGTTTCCACAAATCATTCCAGGCGAATGCCGGAATTCTTCCTACGAAAGGGCCATGATCGAATTCTTTCCCATTTCTTCTCCCAGTCCTCTCTCGCCTCTAATGACCTCGACTTCGACGATGTATAAAGCTATAAAAAAGCGCATCAATTGGAGATTAGCCGTGGAAGAAAGTAGCCTAAACAGCTTCCGTGCAGAAGTCGCCTCCGATAGCGATATTTGCAAAGTTGTGTCAGGTGAAAAAATTATACAGAAATTATAAAGAGGAGTCGCATTTTATGATGGCTACCATTCAACATTCGAATAGTTTTCAGCGGTAGAGGAGTTGAACCAAAGTGGTAGGGTCATTCAATATTTTTATAAATTTACATTCGCCAGCAAGTTTGTTTTTACGCAGAGCTGCTCGATACGAACTCGAAGTTTGTTTTACGTTTTACATCGACGGATATTAAGAGTAAGTTGAATTTATTGGAGAAACTATCAAGCATATTGAGTTGCCCATTGATTCTATAGTGAATATTAGATTGAGATTTCGAGAGTGTTCCAATATTTTATTTGAAACGCCAGTTGCATAGAAAGAACATTGCGCAATTCAAGGTGTATAAGTGAAAGAGGACATTTGCTAAGGTTTAGGAGACATTTATTTGAAAATCCAATAATAATAGGATCAATTTAAGATATCAATTATGCAACTAATATCTGGTGTCGATTCCTGAACACTTCTAATAAAACATTTTATATATATCATTTTTGGGTCAGTGAATCCGATGAAAGAAACTTGTGCTGAAATTATAATATGGTGTTGTCTCTTTAGAACCTTGTCAGATGTTTTTTGAGTTTCAAGAAATCGAGTGATAACTTGAAGGAAGGATAAAACCATAGCCGTCGATTAAGGAAGAGAATCGTAGTTTCTTCTTTGAAATACTACTATATTACAGCCACAATACCTGTAGTGGTTTTAACTTTTATTTCTTACAACGTGTTACGAAGAAAATATTCAGACTGGTTTCAGGGCTCTAAAATGAATAAATCATTTAAATTATCATTGTTTGATAAGTGGAATTTATGTCGCATTTCCCCACTGCTTCTGTCAGTGAGGTGAAAGCACCTATCGCGAGATGACTTCAGTACTAAAGTACTAAACAGTGATACCAACCGAAAGTTGGCCTCGAGCGTGACGTCACAGGCAGAGCCGAGCTGGGGAGAGAGTTACAGGTTTTAGGACCCCGGTGGCGTTCGTGCGGTAATGCTCAAGCACCAGCAACACAATTAACGGCGAGCAGCGATCCGCAACGACGCCATATTAGCGGGAGCGTAGCTCATCTGTTATTGGCAGTGGCGCCTCCGTGCTGATTGGGAAAGTTGGTCACAATGTCGTTACGAGTTGGCGGCGCTCAAGTTTGACACTTGGCGCCGTCACCTCCAGACGACGCAACCCGCCTCGCCCCTCCACGGCGTGTTGACAAAGTGTTTAACGAGCGAGGACGCCTCTCCGGAGAGCGTCTCCAACACCTAGCTTCGAGGACCGCAAGATGGCTTCAGACAGATTAAAAGAGCTGGGGTATATTACTCACACCGACATTCGTACTGCCCTGGTACTAAAAACTGAGTCAAATACAATTAAATAAGAGGTGTAATATGTGGCCCTCGAAATGTTTTAATAACAAAAGAAAAAATGTTTTAGCCAGGTGAGAAATTAATTACTTAACAAATTACTTTATTTTAATTATGATTTTGTACTGAGTATCATTAGGGGGATATCTTTGCATTTTACAATGAGCAAAGACTGAAGGTTCCAAATTTGTCATTTATTCAGTAAGAGACACTAATGAAACATATGTATTTACTGTACTTAATATGCATTAACACCATTTGTTAAAAATTCTGATACTGAACATACACGATTTTAATTAGTTAGGAAGTACTCAGCAAGCATTTTAAATTCGCTTTGATAACAGAAGCTGTGAATTTCTTAATCTTGCCACGCACGATGATGAGAGTTGAAATCACGGGCCATGGGAAGCAGCCTCAGTGCTGAAGGCGGCTTCCCACGACGCGTGGTTTTGCAGGACGCGCCAGATCAGCCGAATTGTTCAGGATAACTCACGCCAGAATGAGTCCGCGCCACCCTAGGGCAAACGGCGCATGGCTTGTGTGACAAGTTGCGTAACGTATCTTCAGCTACACTACAAAACAGCTAAGTATAAATATCACCTGAACTACTACTTGTCTTCATAGATTCTTTAACTTTATTACGTTACTCCCTACATATTGACATTACGTAGTACCTTTACCGGGGTGTTATCATTCTTCTTAATTCTGCTTCACGTATCGTGCACATCATGTCTATTTTATGCTCCACGGTATTGGTGTTACGTAAATTTCATTTTCCTATGCACAGAAAAATTGGAAATTACTACATCTGACCACTCCATAGTGAATACCCAAAGTCTAAAACACGATAATACGGTCTGAAATGAATTGACACTTTCACCCGCACGAAGAATGGTTTAGCAGGAGAGGAAAGAGTGCTCAACTCTGCAGGCAACACACTTTTGACGCATCGAAGTGCGCCACCACAGGCCAGCACGGGCCCCTGCGGACGGCTCTATTCCCTCGGCCTGTTGGCGTGAGCTGCTACGGCGCGGCCCGTAAACTCACGCGGCGCGCCACCACAGGCCAGCACGGGCCCCTGCGGACGACTCTGTTCCCTCGGCCTGTTGGCGTGAGCTGCTACGGTGCGGCCCGTAAACTCACGAGACGCGCCACCACAGGCCAGCACGGGCCCCTGCGGACGGCTCTGTTCCCTCGGCCTGTTGGCGTGAGCTGCTACGGTGCGGCCCGTAAACTCACGAGACGCGCCACCACAGGCCAGCACGGGCCCCTGCGGACGGCTCTGTTCCCTCGGCCTGTTGGCGTGAGCTGCTACGGTGCGGCCCGTAAACTCACGAGACGCGCCACCACAGGCCAGCACGGGCCCCTGCGGACGGCTCTGTTCCCTCGGCCTGTTGGCGTGAGCTGCTACGGTGCGGCCCGTAAACTAACGGGACGCGCCACCACAGGCCAGCACGGGCCCCTGCGGACGGCTCTGTTCCCTCGGCCTGTTGGCGTGAGCTGCTACGGTGCGGCCCGTAAACTCACGAGACGCGTCACCACAGGCCAGCACGGGCCCCTGCGGACGGCTCTGTTCCCTCGGCCTGTTGGCGTGAGCTGCTACGGTGCGGCCCGTAAACTCACGAGACGCGCCACCACAGCCAGCACGGGCCCCTGCGGACGGCTCTGTTCCCTCGGCCTGTTGGCGTGAGCTGCTTCGGTGCGGTCCGTAAACTCACGAGACGCGCCACCACAGGCCAGCACGGGCCCCTGCGGACGGCTCTGTTCCCTCGGCCTGTTGGCGTGAGCTGCTACGGTGCGGCCCGTAAACTCACGAGACGCGCCACCACAGGCCAGCACGGGCCCCTGCGGACGGCTCTGTTCCCTCGGCCTGTTGGCGTGAGCTGCTACGGTGCGGCCCGTAAACTCACGAGACGCGCCACCACAGGCCAGCACGGGCCCCTGCGGACGGCTCTGTTCCCTCGGACTGTTGGCGTGAGCTGCTACGGTGCGGCCCGTAAACTCACGAGACGCGTCACCACAGGCCAGCACGGGCCCCTGCGGACGGCTCTGTTCCCTCGGCCTGTTGGCGTGAGCTGCTACGGTGCGGCCCGTAAACTCACGAGACGCGCCACCACAGGCCAGCACGGGCCCCTGCGGACGGCTCTGTTCCCTCGGCCTGTTGGCGTGAGCTGCTACGGTGCGGCCCGTAAACTCACGAGACGCGCCACCACGGCCAGCACTGGGCCCCTGCGGACGGCTCTGTTCCCTCGGCCTGTTGGCGTGAGCTGCTACGGTGCGGCCCGTAAACTCACGAGACGCGCCACCACAGCCAGCACGGGCCCCTGCGGACGGCTCTGTTCCCTCGGCCTGTTGGCGTGAGCTGCTACGGTGCGGCCCCGTAAACTCACGAGACGCGTCACCACAGGCCAGCACGGGCCCCTGCGGACGGCTCTGTTCCCTCAGCCTGTTGGCGTGAGCTGCTACGGTGCGGCCCGTAAACTCACGAGACGCGCCACCACAGGCCAGCACGGGCCCCTGCGGACGGCTCTGTTCCCTCGGCCTGTTGGCGTGAGCTGCTACGGTGCGACCCGTAAACTCACGAGACGCGTCACCACAGGCCAGCACGGGCCCTGCGGACGGCTCTGTTCCCTCGGCCTGTTGGCGTGAGCTGCTACGGTGCGGCCCGTAAACTCACGAGACGCGCCACCACAGGCCAGCACGGGCCCCTGCGGACGGCTCTGTTCCCTCGGCCTGTTGGCGTGAGCTGCTACGGTGCGGCCCGTAAACTCACGAGACGCGTCACCACAGGCCAGCACGGGCCCCTGCGGACGGCTCTGTTCCCTCGGCCTGTTGGCGTGAGCTGCTACGGTGCGGCCCGTAAACTCACGAGACGCGCCACCACAGGCCAGCACGGGCCCCGTGCGGACGGCTCTGTTCCCTCGGCCTGTTGGCGTGAGCTGCTACGGTGCGGCCCGTAAACTCACGAGACGCGCCCCACCACGGCCAGCACGGGCCCCTGCGGACGGCTCTGTTCCCTCGGCCTGTTGGCGTGAGCTGCTACGGTGCGGCCCGTAAACTCACGAGACGCGCCACCACGGCCAGCACGCGCCCCTGCGGACGGCTCTGTTCCCTCGGCCTGTTGGCGTGAGCTGCTACGGTGCGGCCCGTAAACTCCACGAGACGCGTCACCACAGGCCAGCACGGGCCCCTGCGGACGGCTCTGTTCCCTCGGCCTGTTGGCGTGAGCTGCTACGGTGCGGCCCGTAACTCACGAGACGCGCCACCACAGGCCAGCACGGGCCCCTGCGGACGGCTCTGTTCCCTCGGCCTGTTGGCGTGAGCTTGCTACGGTGCGGCCCGTAAACTCACGAGACGCGCCACCACGGCCAGCACGGGCCCCTGCGGACGGCTCTGTTCCCTCGGCCTGTTGGCGTGAGCTGCTACGGTGCGGC
Organism: Vandiemenella viatica; assembly: GCA_031002005.1. Classification (NCBI taxonomy): domain Eukaryota; kingdom Metazoa; phylum Arthropoda; class Insecta; order Orthoptera; family Morabidae; genus Vandiemenella; species Vandiemenella viatica. The sequence continues at coordinate 73,291,199 of JARYHS010011408.1, forward strand.
CCGTAAACTCACGAGACGCGCCACCACAGGCCAGCACGGGCCCCTGCGGACGGCTCTGTTCCCTCGGCCTGTTGGCGTGAGCTGCTACGGTGCGGCCCGTAAACTCACGAGACGCGTCACCACAGGCCAGCACGGGCCCCTGCGGACGGCTCTGTTCCCTCGGCCTGTTGGCGTGAGCTGCTACGGTGCGGCCCGTAAAACTCACGAGACGCGTCACCACAGGCCAGCACGGGCCCCTGCGGACGGCTCTGTTCCCTCGGCCTGTTGGCGTGAGCTGCTACGGTGCGGCCCGTAAACTCACGAGACGCGCCACCACAGGCCAGCACGGGCCCCTGCGGACGGCTCTGTTCCCTCGGCCTGTTGGCGTGAGCTGCTACGGTGCGGCCCGTAAACTCACGAGACGCGCCACCACGGCCAGCACGGGCCCCTGCGGACGGCTCTGTTCCCTCGGCCTGTTGGCGTGAGCTGCTACGGTGCGGCCCGTAAACTCACGAGACGCGCCACCACAGGCCAGCACGGGCCCCTGCGGACGGCTCTGTTCCCTCGGCCTGTTGGCGTGAGCTGCTACGGTGCGGCCCGTAAACTCACGAGACGCGCCACCACAGGCCAGCACGGGCCCCTGCGGACGGCTCTGTTCCCTCGGCCTGTTGGCGTGAGCTGCTACGGTGCGGCTCGTAAACTCACGAGACGCGTCACCACAGGCCAGCACGGGCCCCTGCGGACGGCTCTGTTCCCTCGGCCTGTTGGCGTGAGCTGCTACGGTGCGGCCCGTAAACTCACGAGACGCGCCACCACAGGCCAGCACGGGCCCCTGCGGACGGCTCTGTTCCCTCGGCCTGTTGGCGTGAGCTGCTACGGTGCGGCCCGTAAACTCACGAGACGCGCCACCACAGGCCAGCACGGGCCCCTGCGGACGGCTCTGTTCCCTCGGCCTGTTGGCGTGAGCTGCTACGGTGCGGCCCGTAAACTCACGAGACGCGCCACCACAGGCCAGCACGGGCCCCTGCGGACGGCTCTGTTCCCTCGGCCTGTTGGCGTGAGCTGCTACGGTGCGGCCCGTAAACTCACGAGACGCGTCACCACAGGCCAGCACGGGCCCCTGCGGACGGCTCTGTTCCCTCGGCCTGTTGGCGTGAGCTGCTACGGTGCGGCCCGTAAACTCACGAGACGCGCCACCACAGGCCAGCACGGGCCCCTGCGGACGGCTCTGTTCCCTCGGCCTGTTGGCGTGAGCTGCTACGGTGCGGCCCGTAAACTCACGAGACGCGCCACCACAGGCCAGCACGGGCCCCTGCGGACGGCTCTGTTCCCTCGGCCTGTTGGCGTGAGCTGCTACGGTGCGGCCCGTAAACTCACGAGACGCGCCACCACAGGCCAGCACGGGCCCCTGCGGACGGCTCTGTTCCCTCGGCCTGTTGGCGTGAGCTGCTACGGTGCGGCCCGTAAACTCACGAGACGCGTCACCACAGGCCAGCACGGGCCCCTGCGGACGGCTCTGTTCCCTCGGCCTGTTGGCGTGAGCTGCTACGGTGCGGCCCGTAAACTCACGAGACGCGCCACCACAGGCCAGCACGGGCCCCTGCGGACGGCTCTGTTCCCTCGGCCTGTTGGCGTGAGCTGCTACGGTGCGGCCCGTAAACTCACGAGACGCGCCACCACGGCCAGCACGGGCCCCTGCGGACGGCTCTGTTCCCTCGGCCTGTTGGCGTGAGCTGCTACGGTGCGGCCCGTAAACTCACGAGACGCGCCACCACAGGCCAGCACGGGCCCCTGCGGACGGCTCTGTTCCCTCGGCCTGTTGGCGTGAGCTGCTACGGTGCGGCCCATAAACTCACGAGACGCGTCACCACAGGCCAGCACGGGCCCCTGCGGACGGCTCTGTTCCCTCGGCCTGTTGGCGTGAGCTGCTACGGTGCGGCCCGTAAACTCACGAGACGCGCCACCACAGGCCAGCACGGGCCCCTGCGGACGGCTCTGTTCCCTCGGCCTGTTGGCGTGAGCTGCTACGGTGCGGCCCGTAAACTCACGAGACGCGCCACCACGGCCAGCACGGGCCCCTGCGGACGGCTCTGTTCCCTCGGCCTGTTGGCGTGAGCTGCTACGGTGCGGCCCGTAAACTCACGAGACGCGCTACCACGGCCAGCACGGGCCCCTGCGGACGGCTCTGTTCCCTCGGCCTGTTGGCGTGAGCTGCTACGGTGCGGCCCGTAAACTCACGAGACGCGTCACCACAGGCCAGCACGGGCCCCTGCGGACGGCTCTGTTCCCTCGGCCTGTTGGCGTGAGCTGCTACGGTGCGGCCCGTAAACTCACGAGACGCGCCACCACAGGCCAGCACGGGCCCCTGCGGACGGCTCTGTTCCCTCGGCCTGTTGGCGTGAGCTGCTACGGTGCGGCCCGTAAACTCACGAGACGCGCCACCACGGCCAGCACGGGCCCCTGCGGACGGCTCTGTTCCCTCGGCCTGTTGGCGTGAGCTGCTACGGTGCGGCCCGTAAACTCACGAGACGCGCCACCACAGGCCAGCACGGGCCCCTGCGGACGGCTCTGTTCCCTCGGCCTGTTGGCGTGAGCTGCTACGGTGCGGCCCGTAAACTCACGAGACGCGCCACCACGGCCAGCACGGGCCCCTGCGGACGGCTCTGTTCCCTCGGCCTGTTGGCGTGAGCTGCTACGGTGCGGCCCGTAAACTCACGAGACGCGCCACCACAGGCCAGCACGGGCCCCTGCGGACGGCTCTGTTCCCTCGGCCTGTTGGCGTGAGCTGCTACGGTGCGGCCCGTAAACTCACGAGACGCGCCACCACAGGCCAGTACGGGCCCCTGCGGACGGCTCTGTTCCCTCGGCCTGTTGGCGTGAGCTGCTACGGTGCGGCCCGTAAACTCACGAGACGTGGGAAGCCACCTTGAGAGGACTCGACACTCGATTCACTTCTTTGAAAAACTGTCATTTAGCTGTTGGCGTTCCGTACTTACCGAACACACCATCTCCACGCAAGAATTACCTTCCTATCATTCAAATTATGCCGACACACGCCTGCCTCACAATCGGCTTTCCCCGACCACCCTACACTCTCTGCTGGGAAAATCACTTCGCCAAGTGCCTTAGAGGCTGGCCCTTGTTATATCGGGTCAGCCACCTAGGCGGCCTGCCGCTCCGTCCCAAGAATTCGCAAGAAAAGAAACGGATTCATGCCAAAAAACACACGCAAAATATTACTTTCACGGCTACCGTAGAAACAAAATAATTCTGTTCTGTGCACGTTCTTCTTAAAGTTATCATGGCATATCGACTCACCATTATGTAATGATTCATCTTCTTCATCATAACATCCTCAAAAGCAGCCTTAATGTGTAGCAACGAAATGCTTTAATTTTTCCTGATGGTTTGTATTAGCTTGATAACCTACGTTAGAAAATGTTTCTTTCACAGTGGACAAGCTACTGTGTCTTCCATAAAACTCAGCTAATTAATTGCTGTTATAGTATTATCAGTTTTCACTCGTACTTCAACAGTAGTAATAATGTTTTTATCTTTTTTCAAAATCTTAAACTTTCTTAAAATCAATGTAATTGCCAGAATATCTTGAGTAGACTTTATCGGTATAAAGCTGGGCTCGTTTTCAAAGCCTTTATAACGAGCGAGTTGCTGCTTTTCTTAATTTTCTCAGCTGTTGTCTCACCGATCAATAATTTATGATTTTCACGAATGTATGACTTTATTATCTCATCCATAATATCGCCACGCATATTGCTGCTAACTTCGATTATAAAGATGTTATTAAAGTTTTATTAAAAATGGCGCAGTTTATAACTCTATTGACAAGCTTTATAGAAAGCCGTTAGACTAACAACAAAGGCGTTATCAATCAGGGTTAGTGGTATTCTCCCCTCATAACCAGAATAGCTTGAACTTCATAACCGAGTTTTTGTAACTTTCTGGAATAGCGATTGCTGTTGGTGCAATATTTACTGGTATTGTTTTGAACTTCTCTTCTCTCGGTTTGTTTACTGCTCTTCTTATTGTTGGAATGATAGCTGCAATTGTTGGAGTTTGGAAGGTTTATTAAATTTCACATCTACAAACTAAAGACTAAATCAGCGGCGGGTGCTTAGTGGCAAACGTTCAGGTTCTTCTAAAATTCAATAGCAAGCTCTAATGGAAAGTTGCCGTAATTTTTTCAACACACGTAAAGTTTATACTGTAAAATCTTGTCGTCACATATATCTCAAGTAGCTATTGTGCACAATTTTGGAGATTTTTGGTAAGAGTTCCAGATTTTTATACTTTTTATATCTGTGACACAAACTTGCTGCAAGTACGGACACTCTCCAAGTTTATTGTTCCAGATAAATCTTCAAGGGAGCATAACCGAAATGTGTTGTCAGAATACAATATTTCAGCTGCTGTCTTTACCATCTTCTTCAGGTGTACAGATCTCTTTACAATGAGGAGTACGGCAGAGTCAACCCTCAAAATATCGTAATTTCACAACACAATCTCGCTAAACAGCTGTGAATATTTTGTTGAAAGCATTGAAATATGAAAATCATTTTAAACCGGAAACATCATTACTAAGCAAGATTAATAAATTTTATAGTAGAAAGAAGAAATTTTTTGCTTATGTCTTTACGCCTCGTCGACGTCGAGGTCATTAGTGGTGAGAAAGGACTGAGGGTAAGGAACTTGAAGGAATTTGGTCATGGTCTTTTGAAGGAACCATTCCAGCATTCATCTGGAATGATTTGGGGAATCCATGGAAACCCCAATTCTGGATGCCCGGACAGGGATTAGAACCACCGTCCTCCCGAATGCGAGGCCAGAACGCTAACCGTTACACCACCACGATAAGCCATTGAATCAAAGGTAGGACGGCCAGTTCCTTTTCTCTGTGACCTACAGTTTATCGTGGACATCCGAATGACGGTAGACTACGTCATAGCGTAGCTGATGTGATCAAACACATCTTTTAAAAATTCTTGCCTTGACAGGAATATATATATATATATATATATATATATATATATATATATATATATATATATTAAAAAAAGGTAGCGCCTTAACCACTTTTTTTCTTCTACCAATCACATTTAAACTGCCAGCCCACTCCATATTTGTTATACATTCAGCTTACTGGTATCTCAAACTTCTACGAGATGACGTTGTATAACAACCTAATATATATATATATTATAAAATCATATTTCGGGGATTTTCTTACTGGCGCTTCAGACTTCTGCGAAATGGCGTTCAAGTCGTTTACAAATTCAAGAAATGCTCTTTTTTCTTAAATTCTCGATTTATCAAGGAATATACCTATTTAGAAAAAACGTTATATACACATAAAATTTAATCCAAATCGTTAGAGCCGTTTCCGAGAAACCAGATATATACAAGAATTAATGCGCAGTTCCTTGCTCAAACCAAAGAGAAAATAACTAACATTAGTCGGCTTACTAGTACCTGAAATTTCTACGAGATGGCGTTAGAGCCGTTTCCGAGATACCGAATACAAGAATTTTTGTAAAATCTCATTTTTGCAACGAAGACACCTATTTATATAAACTTGAAAAGCAAAACGTTATCTAAATACAAATTTTTTTCCAAATCGTTATAGCCATATGATCATTATAATTCTTGATTGTATTTAAGTATCAGCAATAACGTGTTTAAGTATTACAGATCTAAAAAAATCTTCTATGAATATGAACCTGTTGTCCGTATCTGGCTGTCGGCGGTTAACTTGGGGGATGCTTACTCCTGCATGGGAACGTGTGGAAAGATAAAGGGAAGTGGTTTCTTGCCTTCATACCGAGCGTGGTGGGTTTTCCATGGTTTCCCCAAATGACTCCAGGTGAATGCCGGGATGCTTCCTTCAAAAAGGCCATGGCCGAATTTCTTCCCGTTCCTTGTCCCCAGTCCCGTCCCGCCTCTAGTGACCTTAGCCGTCAACGATGCGTAAAAAAAAAGTAATAAAAAATAAAATAAAATAAAAATTGTGTTGTTGCAAGCGTGGATGACTGTGATAATATGCGCGTTCAGTGTAGAGTGTTGATTTCTGTTGTGGATGAGAGATGAAGAAAGGGAGAAGATGATACCCCGTGCCGGCCCATTCGGGATGGCACTAAGAGTCACCAAGCTTAACGTCTTCTATCCGACGGAAAAATCACTATCAACAGTGTCGTCTGCCCTCATTCCATATGCACTGCAGAGAGGATTGTAATTTAACTGAAGAATTTGGTGCACAATCTAGTTATTAGGAATTGTACAGAACCCTCTTTCCTATCGTATTGGCCAAGTCCTCATGATGAAAATTTCTTCCACCATGACTCGCACCAGCTAAGCCCGTGTAGGTATCCACCATCATGGCACCGCAACCAAATGAGGCAACGGGGCGGAGGTATGAAAATGTGTCAGCTTCCTACTACAAATATTTTTGTACTAGCTCGTACCCGCGACTTCGTACGCGTGGATTAATAATTTTTTTGCCAGAATTAAATATAGAAAGTTGTTGGTAACGAAGGATTGGTCCCAAACAATATCGAGTCGGTATAATATGACAGGAAAGCTATCACTATATCATTGTACCGTCGAAACTGTCTCTTGAAGAGAATCAATTTCCAACATATTTCTGTCACCATTCGATAAGGTCTCAGAATTTCGTGACTACAACTGTTAATCATACTGGAAAAAATATCCTGCGCCCTTCATACAGATTTAGCCACTTTTTTTTGTCATCTCTACCGTTTGTAAGTTTATCTTTGGTTATTCGAATTTGTCTGTACTATATTATCGTTTTTCAGTAGGGACAACACAGGACTGACACAACACCCATGCCCGCGGCCGAACTCGAACCGGCGACCTTGGCAACGCGAGGCAAGCTCGCTAGCCACTACGCTACCAGGGCCGGCAGCCACTGAGATGCCAGTCTACTACACGAAAACACGGTACGGAGACGTCCGTATCCAACTTGTCTGTCTATCGCCGTATTTCGAAGTTATGAGACAACATGTGTTATTTACACAGATAATTTTTCAACCAAATGTAGACAGTATTTTTCTCCTTGTTTCAAAGGATAAGTGTGCAAAGTTTCTTCGAGATCGGATGAAAACTGTGGATTTGTATGAAGAACAAACAAACAAACAAACATACATTCATCTTTATATATAAAGATTAGTTTTTGCTTCATGAGAAGACGTATCTATTTTTAAAATACCAATTTTAATTTAAAAACTGCGAGACCTGATTGTTTTTACGATCTGCCTCTTACAAAAAAGTTAGAACGGAGACTTTCCCGTCGGACGCTTGCAATGAAGGCTTCACAGGTGTACCGCCGGATTGTGTTTTGAAAACATGATATTTCGAGGACTAGCCCCGTCGTCTTCATCAGGTGTGGAAACATATTACCAACCTCGAAGTGTCAGAAGGATGGTTTTGGGGTTAAAAAGCTTCACTCAGTCTACAGTAAGTCTCGACAAGAGTACTCAAATATTACGGTTTCACGACGTCGATGAAAAGGATATCACGCCGTCTTTCGACCTCATTTGGATTTCTCTTTCACTTTTATCTCACTCTGTAGCTCCCATCACGAGGAGCAGAAGAAGAATTTTGTAAATAGTTCGTGCTAAGTATCAACATGCGCGTAACAAATTAAATTACTTAGAATTTGTTATTATAATTTGGCTCAGAGTATGAACATTAAGAGGACAAAACTGACGTACAGTTTAGTATCATCTCAACAATAATGCTGTATTTCATCTCCTCCTTCTATTGTGTTGCCTAAATTATATTCTTTTCTCGAGACGCGATTTTTCAGTTGCTTGTCTTAGAATTCCAATGTATTGAAATAACTGTGGTAATGGAAACTGCGAGTACGTCAGCAATTGGCAGAAATATTGAAAAATATACAGGGTTAGACTAAATGATTCATTGGGTTTTAAGATACTGTACATTGAAAACTATACTATCTACATAAACTTATCAAGTTTCTGGTACATAATACAAATGTTTGACGTATATTAATAACCGAAAAACATTTAGCATATTTTAACACGCAAAAACTCTCCTCCTGCTTTTCCGCCATTGTGTCTACTGCTGCCATCTAGCATGCATACCTGACACCAAGTGTGCTTTTAAACTTGGTGAGCTTATGTCTCTTCATGTATCACTCTTCTTAGTAGGTTGTATACTTTTCAATACACAGTATTTTGAAATCTGATAAATCATTTTAGCTAACCCTGTATTTTTGTGTGACTGTGTGGTTGGCAGTTAGGTACCCGATACTCGTGGCCAAAGAATGTAATGTTTTCCAGGAAAAAATTTTGATGGAGTGGTTAAAAAATAAATCTCCCATTTTCTCGTAAGTAAAAAATAAATCGTGTATGTTATCGGGTATATGTGTTGTTAATGTGTTCAAGAATTGCATCTTTCCCTCTCTGAATAGTCTTCCCAGTCGGACGCTTTAAGGAAGATCCTTCATGAATTTTTCTACAAGCGCGTTTTCAATTCAAGTCCCGGCTCTTAACAATGACGACTTTAAACAAGTAATAAACTGCCGTTTTATATAAATCAATCGTTCTATATTTGGTTAAACTTCTCTTTCTGTACTATTCTTTCTGTGTCTGTTTGGAGATTTGAATCTAATGCAGTTCAATCTTCGTCTAGTTAAGAGAAAGAAGAGTTATATTTAACCATCGAGTTCTAATTTTTAGTACAACTGCAACATACAGTTTGAAGTTAGAGACAATTATTGTATTAACAGGTTGCTGAAAATATTTATCACCGGGTTTTGGAATCAACCTGTACTAAAATAGTAAGAAATTATAACTGTATACCAACAGTCATAATTCTCGATCAATAATCAAATTGGTAAGGCGGCGTTTTGCAGCTATCCACAATTTTGTTGCTGATGCAACGGCTTCGTGTAATCCTTGTAATTTCCGCTATTCAGTTTTCCTCTGAAACATCCTTACAGTATATCAAACATCGTGAAATATTATATTTCAGTGAAGATTGATACGCGATATTACTAACTTAAAAATGATACATTAAGACTGTAGAAATTGCTAATAATTTGTTGTCTGGGCTCAATGTAATTGTCATTTTAATTTGAATAAGATTTATTTTTATATGAATAATAATGATTCTTCGCAGTTATTGTTTGCTATTTCTCTCCACTATTTCTCGGGATTTAACATTTCTGCACAACATTTCAATGGTTTCCCAAAATCAGTCCAGGTGAATGCCAGTATGGTTTCTTCAGAAGTTCCATGGTCGAATTCTTTTCTGTTTCGTGTGTCCAATCCTCTACCATCCCTAATCACCTTGACATAAATAAGCGATAAGAGCATAAAAAGAATATGTAGCAGCATTGAATAATTTCCAAATGGTTATTCCAAAAAACCATTAAAAATATGCAGCAGTATGGAATAATTCCGAAATCGTTATTCCATTTTCTACTTCTTACCTTTCCTCTTTTTAGCAGCAAATTATTTTTTACACAATTGCTACATGTTCAGCTAAAATGCCTCAAGAGGTTCTTCCATCACATTTACTAACCAGTAGTTTTTATATGAATCGCGTTCAGTGAAAAGATGATACAAATTTGTGATCAACGAAATGTATGTTGCTTCTCGCAGTTGAGGTGTTAACATTCTTTAATATAACAAGAACCAAGAACTAAGTTGTAAAATTTTGTAAATTATCAATGGACTCGTCAAAAGATTCTCTATTGCTAGACTTCAGTATACATGTGGATTAAACGAATGCATTTGAATGATTGTATTAGATTAGATATTTATATAAAAAAATTTAATTACTTTTTCATTAAATTTCTAGTTTATGGTCTTGGATATGCAATGTTTTTGGTGATTCCAATCAGCATATATACTAAAAAAAATCTGAGTTTGTTTTGGAGATATATGCTAAACAGAGAAAAGTTGCACGTGTAAATGAGTCTTAAGAGGGGTGAAACGGGAGAGCGGGTGCAGTTTTGAAAACTAAAGACAAACATCATTTTTCACTTATTTTAAATTATACTAGACGACCCGTGCGAAAATTTCGCAATAAAATGAGATGAATAGTGCGGTTGAATGCTTGTAATATAATGAAAAGTAGAACCGTATTTTTGTAGAATATTTTTTTTTTTTTAGTGTAATAGGTACGCATCAAAATACTCGCAACATATTACGAAACAGTTAGGAAAATTTAAAACACTCTGTATTTATGACAAACTGTCACTGACCTTAACAGAATAAAACCAACCTGAATCAAAATGCACACAACATATCAATATCTCTGAAATATTTGTTGCTGTGCCAATAAAATGTTTACATTGGAATTGTACAGCAAAACGACAGTGTTTCGTAACAGAAGAAGAAAAAAATATCCGAAAAGCTACTTATTACATAAAAAAAAGTTTATTGACATCTCTGTGCTGCAATCTAGAGACTTGGCTCTGAACAGTCTCATACGCGCTACAACTTTAAGCACCAAATTTCGAAAAATCTTTCTTAATTTATGATTTTACATAGCTGGAGACCTAAATTTTTAAAACGATCTGTCATTTATCGATTTCGGCTAGGTATCGAAGAAGATAAATGGCTCGTAATAAAAAAAAACACGTTGTATAAATAATATTGATACTTTTTCCCTTTAAGAGTCGAATTCCAAAAAAATCCTTTTATAAAATGTGGTGTGACCAAAGCAGCCACCTTGGTCTTTAAAATGATGCCTCATTTATCGATTTCGATTAGTTATCAAGCGAGGTAAAAAAAAAGTTTTGAGAAATGATGATATCTTTGCTCCTTAAGGGTTGAATTTGGTCAAAGTTTTTTCTTAAAATATGATATGACCATAGCGGATAATTTAATATTTAAATCGATACCTCATTTATTGATTTCGGTTAGGTATCAAGGGAAGTAAATAGCTGGTGACAGAAAAATGCATTGTAAAAATATTAATACTTTTGCCCTCTAGGGGTTAGAATTTTTAAAAATTTCTTTCTTAAAATGTGGTAATGAACCGAAGACATTAAGGAGACCTCAATCTTTTAAATGATACCTCATTTATCAATTTTGTTTAATTGCCAAGGGAGATAAATGGCTCGAGATACAAAAAACTCATTTTAGAAAAATTGACATTTTTGCCCTTTAAGGTTCGAAATACGAAAAATTCCTTTCTTGAAATATAATGTTACCATGGCGGAGACCTTAGTCTTTAATATGATATATCATTTATCTATATCGGATAGATATCAAGGGAGATAAATGGCTCGTGACACAAAAATGCGTTGTAGAAAAATTTATACTTTTTCCCTTTAAGGGTTGAATTCCAAAAAGTTCTTTCCTAAAATATGATGTCACTAAAGCTGAGACAAAATTCCTCATAATCTTACTTGATTTATCGATTTTCCATAGATATCCAAGGAGATAAGTGGCTCGAGACAAAAAAAACGCATTTTAGAAAAATTGACATTTTCGCCCTTTGGGTCGAATTACGAAAAATTCCTTTCTTAAAATATAATGTTACCACGGCGGAGACCTTATTCTTTAATATGATACCTCATTTATCTATATCGGTTTGATATTAAGGGAGATAAATCGCTCGTGACACAAAAATGCGTTATAGAAAAATTTATACTTTTTCCCTTTAAGGGTTGAATTCCAAAAACATTCTTTCTTAAAATATGATGTCGCAAAGCTGAGACATTACTCCTCATAATCCAACTTCATTTATCGATTTTGATTCGATATCCAGGGAGATAAATGGCTCGAGAACAAAAAACGCATTTTAGAAAAATTGACATTTTTGCCCTTTAAGGGTCGAATTACGAAAAATTCCTTTCTTAAAATAATGTTACCACGGCGGGGAATCAGTCTTTAATGTGATACCTAATTTATCTATATCGGTTAGATATTAAGGGAGATAAATCGCTCGTGACACAAAAACGCATTGCAAAAATATTGATACTTTTGCCCTTTAAGGGTTGAATTCCGAAAAATTTCTGTCTTAATATATGACGTCACTAAAGCGGAGATCTTAATCTTTAAAATGATACTTCATTAAACGATTTCAGATAGATATCCAGGGAGATAAATGACTCGCAACACAGAAACTGAATTTTAGAAATATTGACATTTTTGCCCTTTAAGGGTCGAATCCGAAAACTTCATTTCTTAAAATATGATGTGACTAAAGTTGGAGACCATATGCTTTAAAATGACACCTCATTCATTGATTTCGGTTAAGTATGGAGGAAGATACAGGCTTGTGACAAAAAAATACCTTATAGAAATAATATATATGATGTGTGCAAAATTCTTTCGACATCAAACAAAAACTGCAGATTTGTGTGTTGTCACAAAAACTTTATAATAATTTTTATACATCAAGTTCGAATTTCTTGGTTAGCAACTATCGATCGTAATCTGTTCAGTACTTTAATTATGTTGCTATCTACTTTCTCTAAATTCTCCAGCGTTTTCAAGATAATTAAAAAAATGAATGGATTCAATTGTAAATTTTTCTTAATTAAGGTGATAGGGAAAGTGGGTGGGTTTTGTAAATCAATGATAGACAGCATTTTTCTTTACTTTAGTTTATACAAGTGCAAAGTTCCAACCACATTGAATAAAGTTAGTGTAAGGAACATTGAAAATTATAAGAGGAGGGAATAAAGGGGATGAGAGGTTGTGATTTTGGAACCAATTGTAGACAGTATTTTTCTCCTTGTTTTAAATTATACATGTATGAAGTTTCATCGAAATCGGATAAAACTGTATGTACAAAGAACATTGGAAAAAATAGTGGGGGAGGTAAAGGAGAAGAGCGTTTCGGTTCTAGCAATCTAAACATAGACCATATTTTTCTGTCTGTTTTTATTGTTTGCGTGTACAACGTTCCATCGATATCGTATAAAATCTGTGGGTATGTACATAAAATATTGTCAAATAGTAGGGGGTTGGGGTAAAACGGGAGAGCAGTTGGTTGTTTAAAACGAAATGTAAACAGCATTTTGCTCCTTCTTTTGAAGTACGCTAAGCAAAGTTCCTTCAAAATCTGATAAAAACTGTGGTTTCAATAAAAGATCACTGGAAATAAATAGGGGAGGGGAAAAGGAAGAGGGGGTTGGATTGGTCTTTGGCAAACTGAAAGTAAACAGAATTTTTCTGTTTGTTTTAAAGTATACGTGTGCAAACTTTCTTCAAAATCGGATAGGAACTGTAGCTTTGTATAAAGAACATTGACAATAATGGAGGGGTGGTAAAGGGGAGAGGGAATGGGTTTTGTAAAACTTATGACTACAGTATTTTTCTATTTTGTTTTGAAAAAATAAAAAATGTTGAAATTTTCATAGAAATCGGATAAAAAATGTGGTTACGACGGCTTCCGCGGTCACTGTATGTAATATCTTGGTTCTCCGGGTGGACAGTCCTCTGATGAAAGCCACAGCAAGATGGCAGAAACGTTAGGTTTTAACAAATCGACTCGGCTCCATCCGGAGAACCAAGATATTACATTAAAAACTATGGGTCTGTGTAAAAATTAAGGGGATGGGAAGGGGGAGAGGGGTTGTGTTTTTGGAAACCATATGAATGCAGTATTTCTCTGTTTGTTTTAAAATATATGTATGTGTAAAGTTCCATCAAAATCGGATAAATTCTGTGTTTTTTTTTTTAATTATTGGGTGTAAAGGGGGAAGAGGGGGTGGCTCTGGCGTGGAAAATGGGAGAGAGATTGGGTTTGTAAAACTAATGTCTTTAGTATTTTTCGATTATATTTAAAGTATATGTGTATAAAGTTCCGTCGAAATCGGATAAGAAGTGTGGGTTTGTGTAAAAATTAAGGGGTGGGAAGGGTGAGAGGGTTTGCGTTTTTGGAAACTCTATGTAGGCAGTATTTTTCTGTTTGTTTTACAGTATACACGTGCAAATTTCCGTAGAAATCGGATAAAATCTGTTGGGTTTTTTAAATTATGGGGTATTATGGGGAAGAGGGGGTGGCTTTTTGGAAAATTCATTTCTTAGGAACCATCTCCGATAGGCACTCAAGAACCCACCAAAGTTTCACCGTAATCGGACGAACGGTTTAGGAGCGCATAGAGGACATACAAATAAACGTACATTGATTTTTACGTATATACTAGCTGAACCGGCAATGCTTCACTATTGCTCGACTTGAGTAGACACATAGATTAAATGAAAAAATATTTACATATAAATTTTAAACTGCTGTTTCATTCATTTTCAGTTGGAAAGGGTGAGAGGGGATGCGCTTTGGAAAACATATGGAGGCAACATTTTTCTGTTTGTTTCAAAGTATAAGTGTACAAATTCTTATCTAAATCTGATAAAAAATGTGGTTTGCCTAAATTATGGGGTAAAAACGTAATGGGGTTGGAAAAGGGGAGAGGGGATGAATATTCGGAAACCATACGTAGGCAGTATTTTTCTGTTTGTTTTAAAGTATAAGCGTACAAATTCTTATCTAAATCGGATAAAAAATGTGCTTTGCCTAAATTATGGGGTGAAAACGTAATGGGGTTGGAAAGGGGGCGAGGGGATGAATATTCGGAAACCATACATAGGCAGTATTTTTCTGTTTGTTTTAAAGTATAAGTGTACAAATTGTTATCTAAATCGGATAAAAAAGTGGTTTGCCTAAATTATAGGGTAAAAACGTAATGGGGTTGGAAAGGGGGAGAGGGGATGAATATTCTGAAACCATACGTAGGCAGTATTTTTCTGTTTGTTTTAAAGTATAAGTGTACAAATTGTTATCTAAATCGGATAAAAAATATGGTTTGCCTAAATTATGGGGTAAAAACGTAAGGGGGTTGGAAATGGGGAGAGGGGATGAATATTCGGAAACCATACGTAGGCAGTATTTTTCTGTTTGTTTTAAAGTATAAGTGTACAAATTCTTATCTAAATCGGATAAAAAATGTGATTTGCCTAAATTATGAGTAAAAACGAAATGGGGTTGGAAATGGGAAGAGGGGATGAATATTCGGAAACCATACGTAGGTAGTATTTTTCTGTTTGTTTTAAAGTATAAGTGTACAAATTCCTATCTAAATCGGATAAAAAATGTGGTATTGCCTAAATTATGGGGTGAAAAAATTATAGGGGTGGAAAGGGGGCGAGGGGATTAATATTCTGAAACCATATGTAGGCAGTATTTTTATGTTTGTTTTAAAGTATAAGTGTACAAATCCCTATCTAAATCGGATAAAAGATGTGGTTTTGCCTAAATTATGGGGTGTTATGGGGAATAGGGGGTGACTTTTTGGAAATTTTTTTTCATAGGAACCTTCGCAGACGCACACTCGAAAACTCTCCAAAGTTTCATTGTAAATGGTATAGGAATGCATAGAAGACGAACAAACCCACAAACATTGATTTTTATATATAAGATAATATATTAAAACGTATACCTAAATTGATCCAACTAAAAGATCATGGTTATATAAGTAGTGTTGCGTAAGGATTGCAATAAGAAAATACTTTTCTATCAAGACATCTTGTTAAGTGGACGACCAATGTTGGAGACCTGTGGAACTAATTTCTGCTATAGTTTACAGCGCCGTATTAAGTATAAGTTTGCGTGCCAATAACAATTTTGTTCCATCACAAGCTATTATTTTAATGAATTATACGTTCCTCTACAATCTTTTAATCTATTCGTAATTAATATTTTGTTTACAGACAGCTAAGATCCTATTTTTGCCCTTTGTCTGTTAACTATTAAAATGGCTGCTCCAATCATATTTCTGAAATACAACGATACTCTCTAGTAAGTTGCTATTGATTTTAGGTTGCTCTGATCTTTCTAGTTTTTCCTAATTTCTGTTGCTGCCAGCGAACGTATTGCATCACCTTTACCAATTCAAGCTCCATGAGGAAATCTTTATGTTACCATTATACTTGAATTATTTCTACTTCTTAATTATCAGTGCTGTTTACCAGGCCAATGCTAAATCATACGTTATCATATTACCTTTACTTTTATCTTTGTTCTGTCTAGGATTTCACCTAAGAAAAGTGCTGCGAAGAAAAGCAAGATCTAATCGATATTTTGTGACACTGTCACAGTGTGGAAGGCAATGGGAAACCACCCAACTTCATGTTTCCTGACGTCACCATGGACATGCGTACGGTATTTCGGATCAGCTTTGCGAATGGATAAAGAATTTTCTAACTGGTCGATCGCAGTATGTCGTTGTTGAAGGAGAAAGTTCTTCTAATCTAGATGTCACATCGGGTGTACCTCAAGGAAGTGTAATAGGACCACTTCTTTTCTTAATTTTTATAAACGATCTCGGAGACAAAGTGAAAAGCCTTTTTAGATTGTTTGCTGATGATGCGGTTATTTACAGGGAAGTAAGGAATTTGGCCGATTGTTTAGCAATACAGCGTGATGTGGATGTTATTTTGGCATGGTGCGGTGAGTGGCAACTCACACTAAATTGTAAAAAGTGTAAGACAATGAGCATAACTAACAAAAAGAATCCAATTGTTCAGAAATACGAGGTAAACAGTTCAGTTATTGATATGGTCGATTCTATGAAATATTTGGGAGTAACAGTACAAAGGAACATGAAATGGGACTTACATATTAATACGTTGGTAGGTAGAGCTAATTCTAGGCTGCGGTTCCTAGGTCGAATTTTGAAAAATTGTAATGAACAAACCAAGGAGATAGCGTACAAATCTCTTGTGCGTCCACATTTGGACTATTGTTGTGCCATTTGGGATCCGTTTCGTAAGGGGCTGATTGAGAGTACAGAGAAAGTACAGAGAAGAGCCGCTCGATTCGTGACCGCTTGCTACAGTCCTTATGAAAGCGTTACAGAACTGATTAGTAAACTAGGCTGGGAGTCTCTGGTAGATAGACGACGCAAGTTTCGTATAAACTTATTGGTAAACATGCGTACTCCCACTTTTACTTACGAGTGTAGTGAAATACTTCGTCCACCAACCTATTTGGGTCGGCATGACAGGAAAGATAAAATTAGAAAAATAAGGTGCCGCACTGATTCTTATATGAATTCCTGAGCACCCTCTGCCACCCACAGTTTTGTGATTTGCAGAGTATATATGTAGATGTAGATCTATCGTGGTAACCGCCTACGTCCTGACAGAGACAAGGCTCTCACAGAAGAAGAACAATTTAAAATAACATAGATCGTGGTCTAAATGAATTAGCGCTTTGTTTTGTAATCAGATCATCATCGTACGTTGCTGAAAGACATTCAGAAGTATAACATACAAAGAGAAAATGAGCATATAATGATTATCTGCAGTATCAGACTTCTTTTAAAAATGCGTAATTCAATATTTTAATTTAACTTACTATATCATTATTATTATTGTATGAAAAATTTTGTATGAGCTACTTTCCGATCTGTAGAATGCTTGTTTCTTCACGGGTATACTAAGAGGAGGTTGTTGTTTTAGTATATGGATCTCAACGAAAACACTCAATCATAATTTCTACCAGCAAATTTAAGTTGCACTATACAGTGACATATGATTACTCACCATAATACTCGAGGATTTTTCATAACACCATCCCCGTTTCTTCACTTCTCCGCCGAAGCGCGATCAGTCTGGTGGCTCAGTGCTTAAGTCGGCAGACTAGAGATCGAAAGGGTCCCGATTCGAATCCCATCCTGGGCAGAGCTTTTTAAAGTTCCTTAACTCGACCTTCACCTCTGGCAGAGTTTGCTGTGCATTGTGAAATACGTCAGAACGCTTCTGTGGTTCGGCTTCTACGTTAAACTGAATATCCTCTGAGCCCGGTAGGATTACCGGATTAAGTTCACGGTAACCACAGCAGAGGCGCATGCACGGCAAATAAGGAACCGGAGGCCGAACTACCATTCGGGTTCTTCCAGCCAAAAATGCCATACGCCCCTTCTTTCTAGCAATTATGTGTGGTGAGTGACCCTATACTAGTGAGAGCTGTTGCTTCTTAGCAGGCGCTCCGGGAGGGTGGAGGTAATCCTCCTGATGGTCTCCCGCCATCTGTGCTGAGTAGGGAAGCCACAGGTGCTGTCTGCCAGTGAGATGCCGGCCACTCAAAACTCCACCACCACCCAACTAGCCACCCGATGATCGTCTAACACGACATTCAGATATTCACAACGAGGTATACTCGCATATTATACCATTATACCAACATTAGCCATTCTTTTAGCTAATGTTTTACCGATATTTCATCTGCAAGGTAGTGATAAGCAAATAATGCTCTCAGGTGCGAAGCCGAGTGAAGGTGTTTACAAGTGATTTTTTTTGGCAAACATACTTCCGTTACCATCTTCGCCTATTTACCCGAGAACATTATATTCATCCTCAACGCCTAGAATAACTTCCTTTCTATGATAAGCGTTAAGGTGCAGTGCCTGATTTTTTTTTTGTTTTTTTGTTTGTTTTAACTAGAAAGTCACAGCCTGAAGTTTGCTTCACCAAAGTGATTCACAGTAGGGGACAAAGCAAGGCGACTGCACTCAGTATCACATGAGACGAGGCGAGGAATAAGAGTTGCTTATGACGTTCCTCAATACCTAGCTTTGTATCGTTCTATTAAATACACGCACCTCACCACACAGATCTCATTCAACTTTACATGGATATCACTATGTAAAAATTAACCAGTCGCATTCCAAAATATTACAAAAAGGTACGTATTGCATCAACGCGAATTTACGTTAGTCATTAATACCCTGCATTAACGATGACTGAAATGTGTTCTTCCTTTTTTACGCCATTTCACGCACTTAACTCAATAAACGGAAAGTTGAGTGAGTATAGAAGCTACACGTTCAGGTAGAAAATACAATAAACCATTCGTGGCAAAACTGCAGTGTTACGTCAGGGCAACAGCAAATTATTGTTAATTGGAAAAAATCAAAGCTCAGCCGCCATGAATAACAAGCACTGTGGCCAGACTAGAGTAGTGTTTGTTTTTGTTAATAGCCTCGGTTGATACCTATGTCAGTGATGAATTATAAATGCGACTGGTATTACTGAAAGTACTAAAGATATTTCAGTCCTCTGATTTTAAAAGTAATAACTTACCATTGAACCAGAAGCTGGACCGATTGTGCATACGCTCTTCTTAATATTAAGTAAACCATTTATGTGTGCCAACATGGGTTCGCCAGTAACTACCAATAAATGCCTGTCACTAATAAAGTGGCTGCGATGAAACAAATAAGCTAATGTTACAAAAGCCGCTTACAACTTCTACATTGTCATCGAAAAGTTGACCACCACGCTTCCATTGTTTCACGGAGCTTAAGGATTTAATATCGATCAGCTCAACACCATTTTGCTTTGTATACAACATACTAAGCGACGTCTTTGGAAATGGGAAATTTTACGTTTTTTCTCAGTGTAGTGAGCCTATTGCTCCTACATATCAGTGAGAAACACTTGCATTTATGGCTGTAAGTACACCCCATCTCTATAAATGAGAAAGTTTGGATGTACTGCCTCTGTCACGCCTTAATTGTTAAACAGATTTTAATTAAATTTGGCACGGAGTTGATACATTGTGAGCGTAGTGTTATAGGATAGGTTTTATCCACAAAAACAAATAGTTCTTTAAGAAGTTGCAATTAACAATTCGAAAACACCAAAGAGTTTCTTAATTCTTTGATGGCAGTGGCATGTTTATTCTTTGTTTTTTACGTTCGAGTCGCAAATACCGCTTTTCAGAATTAAAAGCAAGGTCCTTCTGATATATGCATGTGTGTGTTTAGTTTAAAAGCACTAAAATTGGTGCACTTGATAAATAATAATTCGGGAGTAGGAAATATAAATCTGTACTTAACCATAAAATGTTTTAAAATCATAAGATCACAAAGAGATGTCTTTACGTACATGAAATAGTATGACTCCGTTCGTAATATATGCGCCATAATACAGAATATGTAAAAAAATCAAAGCTTGAAAAATAATTGTAAAATGCTGAGAGTATATCGGCACAAAACGTGGTTCACTAAAAGAGCCAAAATGGTCATGCGCGAAATGTCATTGTGTTGCATAATCATGACAAAGACGTAACGGTTTCTATTCCACTTCGGTTTATTTTGTTTCCTAAGTGTCTTCTTTTTTGCTAACATTCACTCTCTGTAACATTACAGATTCTGTTTACCAAAATTTAAAACTTAACTGAAGATAACAATCCGCTTATTATCTTCTTAAAATATTTGCAGAAATCAGTACAAACAGTAGCCTATGATAAACAAAGCAAAAGTTAGAAAATTTTCGTTTCAAGAAACAATATTGGGAGTAGTTTACAAAGTGATACACATCGTCACCAATACAGCGCTTTTGAAAGAAGCGTGTTTATTACTAATAATAACTAAATTCATCCTGCCTTTTACTGTAACCAGAACATTCTGATCCAGGCAGCATTTCAACCTAACCACTATCTCCGCTAATATTGCCGCTACAAAATCAAGCAATAAGGATACAACTTAACACATTAAATGCATCGCAACTACATTGCGAGTAGGAGCAACATTTTCTATATCAGGATTTCTAATTATCACAATTAATTTTATTATTCACTTTCAGTATGAACCGCAACTTGACTAAATCACGCGCAATAACACAGTCACTGTATCCCGATGTATACTTGACCCGCAATATTAACGTAAGTCCTGTTATGAGTTGTAATGAATTCTTTACTTTCCGTTGTACAGTGCAAGTTGCGATCATTTTAGTATTCATTTTTAAATTACGTTGTTTTAATAATTGTCAGTATTTAATTTACTTCGCTCTTACGAGGGCCATATTGGCAGCGTCATTATTGAGGTTTTTAATGGTTGCTTTCGTATCACGATCTGAAATTGTGGGTCAAGATTATATCGCCATTCATGACGTCATTAACATGCAATACAGTGAATGTACTAATGCGCGAGTGAAAGAAGCTTTGAGTTTCTAGCGACAGTATTATTGGAGTTTATGGCTTGGTTGAAATGCATCCTGGACCAGAATGGCAACTGAAATTTATTAGCAATTTAAGTCGCTTTCATGATCGCCGGTTTATTGACACCATGTATCTTGTATCAAATTTGTATCAAAAGTTCTATGATAATAGTTCCGTAGAAGGAAATGTAAATCGTACTTAGCTTTAAAAAATTTTGAATTTGGAGTGTCGGTAAATTCTCAAGGAAATGTCTTGCAGTTGCGGGCATTAAATATTATGACACCTCAGGTGATTCCGTTTATAATATATGTATCATAACGTATGTGAAAAATCAAAATTTGAAAATAGTGCTGAGTTTCAAGGAGCTTGTAACGATACAATAGAATGTGTAATATAGCGATATTTGCCTCTGGGAGTAGGATCTTAGCAAGATGGCGAGAGACGTGATTTAACAGTGAAGGCGGTAGCACGCACATTGTGTAGCGAGGGTTATGCACTAGTAACGTTACAGTAGTCTAAACAGCTTTAGATTGTGCGCCAAGAACTTTTGTGGCCATGTCTATGGTGTCTTAGAGTGGCGCGAGGATAATTCAGAACTGTGGACAGTGTGTGCCAGTGACATATTGTTTGTGACTGATGTCACGGCAGAAACTGTCGATGTTCATTACCTAATACGACACGCGCACTCTTCAGGATTTCGAAGTCCTGTCAAATTAATTAGCTGGTGATTTACTAAGGCGTATTGTAACTGCTTGGTATACTTGAGAACAATAAAACTGTGTGATTTGTGTAGTCGTGGTTCAAGACAACCTTCAAGATAACCTTAGTATTCGATCTGCGCGCAATTCAGTGTGCCAGACGAACTGTATTTGAGTGACTTTAATTAGTTAATATTTGGTAATTCCTGTGGTGACCGTGGTAAGATAGGATCAGTAATAATTTAAGGGTGATTATCACAACCAGTACAACTCCGTATGTACGCCACCAGTGTAATGCAAAAATTATAATAATCACAGTTCCAGGAGCAGCGTTGCAAGCTGTACTGACGAAGTTTGTGGCTAGGTTGAAATGCAGCCTGGACCAGAAAGAAAACTAATATTCCATGCTACATAGTGGATTTTGAGTTGATAAAGTGGCTGTCATGCCGAATTCTTACTACAATGACGCCAGAATCGGCTCAAGACGTCTATTTGAGTCTAGAGAGTAATGTGCGTAACCGTATTTTTCGGTGCGTGTTACAACTTTGTTAAGTATTTATTGGCTTTTCTTGGAAAAGTAAAAGACAAGGAAAACGTTAACCATGTTTCCAATCATAAAAGATAAATTTTTCTGCTGATTGTACTTTGAACAGACGCAAATATTCTTATACTGCAACAAGCTTTCAAGGGGACGAAGTCGCGGGTACCTGGTAGTTCACAATAAAGAGACTTGCGGTTAGGACTAAGGTACTACTAAGGTACTACTTAGGTAAGTCTGGAACAGAATGGGCAAAGTTTAGAAAGAATTTAAAACGAAACTTTAAGAAATTTTACCTGGTGATACTCCTGAAAGGTTCTTGTAAAAATAAACTTTGTGAAATATATGTTTAATAATTATTTGGATAATTAAGTAATTTTTGACCGTGCAGACTTTAAGAAATTTTCAGGAAAATATTATTAAACTGAAACTAAGCTGCTGAAGTGGGGTTATTCATCTATGCCAACCAGGTAGAAGTAATGTAAAATAAACAGTATTTCAAAAAGGAATAACATTGTTTAACAGGAAATTTAAAGTGAAAAATAATTATATAATTCATTTTAGTGTTGTTCTTGTGCTCTACATAGCCTTCGACAATATTTAGTAACACAGTGTGAGTGGAAATGTGTCAGAATATAAACATTGATCTTTATTTTATTTCATTATTATCACTATAACCCAGTTAAATTGAAGGTGATACTGGATTTAGTGGGTGCTGTAATGTCACTGACTAAATGGTTAACTGTATGGCGCTATGAACCGAGCGTGTTGGTACCCGGGGCCTGCCGCGGCGACCTTCCCGCTTCGCTTCCGCCCCGTCGACTCGTCGACTTGTGCCGCCGTAATTGATTGCGGCTGGCCTACGCCTCGTCTCGTCTCGCCTCACCAAGCGCTTCTCCCTCGCCTAATGTTACAGGCATACGCAGTACATACCGACGCGCACATTCCAGCCGCGCGTTGGCCCGGCGAGCTGGCCGATTCCCTCCACCGACATCCAGATACCACATCCCTAACATCGATCGGATCACATACTTCTGATGTGATGTAAACTGGGCTCCGCAATTCACCTCAAGTGGCCGTATCGTGTCATCTTCTGGGAATGCGTACTGAATAAATGAAATTATCCTACACAGGGAGGAATTATTAGTAGCGGTCTTAAACGATAATATCATCTAAATATTGTTACGGCTGGAAATCTTTAACGTTATTAATAGAGGATACGAATTAGAACAATAAGCAATGTGCAGAGCGTATATGACAAAACTTCTATAAACACAGTAGATATGTTGAATGTACAATAGTCAGGCACCGAGCGTGGTGGTGTAACGGCTAGCGTTCTGGCCTCGCATTCGAGAGGACGGCGGTTCGAATCCCCGTCCGGACATCCAGATTAGGGTTTTCCATGGTTTCCCAAATCACTCCAGACAAATGCCGGGATGCTTCCTTCAAAAGTCCATGGCCGAATTCCTTCCCATTCCTTGCCCCCCCCCCATCCTTTCCTGTCTCTAAAGACCTCGCTGTTAGAGAGACGTTAAGCAGATTAAAAAAAAAATAGTCAGAGTAACTGCATATTGCAGCATTCTGGTATATTTTAAGATATTAGAAGGTATGTAAGAATGTTCATGTGCACTTTCTCAGCCATTACAGTCCATAGAACTGTTGTAACATCATATTATGCAGGCCAGTTTGCTTCAAGGTTAATTTGTTCTCGAGCGGAGTTGGAAAAGTTTGTCACCACTCCGACTCTATCTAAAGCCCATTTGCGATACAATCACGCGTATGTACGTCGATAGAGGCGAGACAAGGCTTTTTCCCACCCTCCTCAAGCTCTGTCACGGAGTGCACTTTACGTTGGATACGGAAACTGTCTGTTCCGGTCATCACATGCTGTAATAGCTACTTCTTAAAGAGTTGCTCCATGTTCTTTGCTGGCTTAGAAAAGGGACTCAAAGTTAGTTAGATTTCATTGGTTGTTTCGTGAACTATTTGATATGTACCTCTTAGGTACACTGCATTCCTGAATATATATGCTGTCATGTGGAATTCACAACAGCATATTTAACTTTATTAAATCCATCTTCACCTTTACTTCGCGCTTTAATTTCTGATACTAATTCCTGTTCACTCTGACAGCTCTAATCGTCGGCCATAAAGCCGCATATTTTGGGCGAGACAGACACAGAAATGTGTAAATCGAACGAACTCACAATTCGTGTATTTCAACGACCCGCTCGTGTTGCTACAATATGTCACCTCGCAGTTCTTCGAAAAATCACAAAGTCAACGTAAAACTCTCAAGCGGTCCCATATACCACTACATCAAGCTTAAAGAGGCTCCGGCTGAGGTGGTTGCATTGTACACTACGTCGGCTAACTAGAACATACTCAGCTTGCCAGGCCCGTGATAATCGGCTTTACCGTTCTTTGGAATGCCTGTTGCTCGCAAAAACAGGGAGACAAATTAAAAACGTTTTTTATTGTTTTCACTGTCGTCATGATGTTATCAATTGTTTTGCGATATTTATTCTGCATTCAATCTATGCTCCCTTCTCCAGACGTTTCGATCGAGGCCACAGTCTTCTTCAAATTCTGTTGTGAAAGAAACACTTTAACCAACTTCAAACTGTCACAGATGCCCCACACTGCACATATTCAATGTTAATTGTTCGGTAAAATGTAAATGAATGTATGACAAACAAATGAGACATTACAAACTATTATATATATCTTTTGAAGAATTACACAGTACGTCAGCAGACGTTGTATGTTTCTTTACTAATCTTTCTTCTTGCGCTGCCTTACGCATTGAAAAATTTACAAACATCATTAAATCGTTTCAGAAATAAACGCTGTTACTAATACTAGAACAAATGTGTTTGCAAAGGAGTGTAATGATTGGAATATTATTAAAAATATCGATCTCATATACTTCTAATACTGCTTTACTGCTAATTTGAGATGTCTCTTGATATTTTATTGACGCATACAGCATAAGTGCCGTTTATTAATCCAGATAGACTACTAAGGCTTCACGTAACACAGTAACTCGACGCTAAGCGGTATATATCACATGGTAGTTCTCGTATTGGACAGTGACTGGGTTCCGCGGAAGTTTTAAGGTGTGAAAAATATGTGTGATATAGAACTAGGTTTCGTCTCGAGGATATCAATTCAAGCCTTCAGATAAAGAGTTCAAGCTTTTCAATCCATTTCCAACCGGATGTTTAATAAATTCTAACGGATTTTCACATAGTCTTCTTGAATGACTTTTGTTTATTAACCATTGTAACTTGTAAATAATGTTTTAAATATAGAAATACTGCATAATGAATAACAAAATTTTTATATTTTCTTGCAGGACACCGCTGCCAGTGTCACCCCTGATATGGTAGTGCGTAGGAGACTCGTCGTTTTGCCTGCGTCCATTGAAGCGCTGCCAGACGGGTTCAAGGAACTCCACCGACCTAGTAACGCTCTGGCCTCTCAGACGGCAGGACGCTGGTTGGAATCCTCGACCAACTATTCAGATTGGGGTTTTCCATGGTTTCCCCAAGTCACTCCAGGGCAATGCCAGGACGGTTCCTCCAAACGGCCATGGCCAAACTCTTCCCCATTTCTTGACCCTTGTCCATTTCCTGATGTCGACGAGGTATAAATAAATAAATAATAAAAAATAACGATCTTCGGGCAAGGCGTAGCTGTAGTTGTGATTACGGTTTACAGTCAGTGTTCAGCAATTATCTAAGAGAAAGCCACATATTTTGCCACATATTCCGCCACATATTTCGCAAAAAAATCTACTCTTTACATAGAAAACGCAGATGGCACGATTAACAGGCAGATGGCAACACTTACTTAACCAAATGCCAGCAGTGGCAGACTTTGTGGCAAGCCGGCTGGTTAACTGTTACAGCTACTATATTGTGGCAGTGAGAAGGCGCTTGGAAGAACGTTTGCTTAAGAAAAACTTGAGACAAACTACCGGTAAGGTTTATTTCTCTGTACTTGACGAGTAGAAAAGGACTGTTTAAAGCTCCAAGGACGGATGGCTGTGGCAGAGCAGCACTAGCAGGCCTCACACTAAGGTTCACCGGTTTAAGTCCACTCTCGGGCAAGGGTGTTTTAATTAGGCGCTATGTTCGCTTTGTGTTGCTCACACTTGTGAGGCAACGGCTTGCCTCCCTTTAAAAAGTGTTAGTGTAAATTTTAATATTATATTTTTTAAGTATTTTGATTTTCGAAGGTTGGAAAGACAGGTAACAAATGAAGCGAAGTACTATCTTCGAAGCAACAGATGTGAGCGGAGATATTATTATGAGAGAGCGTCGCATACAGAGGAATTAATTATTTGAGTTTGTATTTTTGAAATGTTGATGTTTTTTTAATTAATGTTAATGATTATTGAGTCAACTTGTAAAACAGTTTCCAATGAAACAAGAATTTTTAGTAAGTTGTCATATTTGTAGAAAAGGCCCAAATAACTATGTTTCTTACACAGTATAGTGTCAGAAATTTACGTGAACAAAGTCTGATACTATAGTTAGCACAAAATAAATAGTTGGAGTTGGCTAAATGGTTGTAGAGATTGAAGAGGTTTAAAAAATGTAAGAACAAGTAGTAACAGCAATGGTGAATATAATAAAATGAAACATTTAGCAAGTACACATCCCCCTGCCATTGTCTTTTAATTTTCGACGCTGAGCGCTTAAGTTTAAGCGTGAATCAACTACTTGCATTTGCTGTAGTTCAATGGTTTGTAGCATTAAATAACTTCCTTTATGCATGACAAATTCACTTATAACTCTTTGTCAATATTCTACAAGTCGTTCAATTATGGCAATGTCATGCATAATCGATTTACCTAATAAGTACTGCCCGCTATTAACTTGGTTGCGAATAATGAATGTGACTCTACAAAGTGGTGGATGGCCGAGGCTTGGTCTCGCAGGGTGCGGGTGGAGAAGCCGTGCCTATGTTGGGATCGCTTATCGCCGAGTAGCAGTGTTTGCGTAAGAGGCCGAAAGCTGTAAGGAGATTAAATCAGACACGCGCAAGATAGGGCGGCCTAGCATAGAACAAAAACTAATGGAAGCAGAAGTCCTCTGTTTGCTGTAAAGGGCTGGCTGCCTGAAATGTAAACAACTGTAATGGGTCCCGCGTGCAGCCGACGGATTAGAAACTGTGACAAACAGTAATCATACAAGGAAAAGTCTCTTTATTTCACGAATGAATTTAGAAGGATTGCTTGCCTGATAAATATCCCTGTTTAAATCAGGAGAAAAGAAATTGAAAAATTTTAATAACTTCGTCGACCTTGTTTTATTTCCAACTTTTTTGGACTCTAATATCCTTGAGGTAAAACCTATTTGGTTATCACTTGATGGGTACATTCGTGGTATCTCTCTGGAGGGGAAAGAGGAAGATATAGCTTCGGTGAAAACTGGAGTCTAGACAAAAAAAAATCAGGAAGTAGTGTTTATAATAAATTCTTTTTAGTGATAGTACATATGTATCTCCATGAACGGTTGTAAAATTTATTAATTCAGAGATAAATCCGTGTTGAAGTGATGAATCAATGAACTAATTGTTTCGCAGAAACTAGGTTGCACCTTCCACATGTGAGTACAACATTATACACTATTCGTTACTATGTTTATTTTTCTCTAAAACCAACTTATTCATTGCTATCTTATTTATATTACTTTCCTATGTTATCAACACTGCCTACTTCCATACATACAGTAATTCCGTGCAGAACGTAAAACTCACGAAGCTTGAGACGACTTAATTAAGTGTTTATTGTTAAGAAATAGGACAGAATTTAGAGATGATTCCACTAGTTTTATTTGTATTAATGATTATCTGTATTATACAATGTTTGTATACAGAAATGTAGAAGTATTTATAATATGACTTATAATAATCAGAACAGACTGAAATAAAATATCCGCTGAAATTACTTTTAATGTTGAAAAACCTGGTATCTGAACAATTTACAAAATATATTTTTTTCCATTCATGTATGGTAGTTGTGTAAATTAAAAGTCTTGCCACCTGGTGATCGAATTTTGATTTCCACGTACTCCTTCTCTGTTGCGTGTGCACTTATGTTGTTTAATATGGATTCGGGACCACGGCGCGTCGTAGATTATTCACGTGCACAAATCAAAGAGCTTAAAAAAACCACGGACTCTTTGAGACTCGAAGCCAGGAACCTGCATTTCGGCGCCGAGTGCTATGACCTCTGTTGTTAGCTGCCAGAACGTTTAGTTAAGAGGTAGAAACATTGCATTCTGACTCAGTTTAATGGCATACAACATTTGGATAGGGGCAGCCCACAGCTATCTGAAAAGTATAAACACTTCTATTTATATTATCCGTCGTCATTAACTGAAAGTACTGGTTGTGTGATTAATGCTGAAACAGGGGGGTACAGACAGAAGTACTAACGACTTTCCTCCGCACCCTGGATAATAGGTGCTTATTTAATAAATAAATAAAATCATGAAGTTTCCACCAGGGATACTCCTCCTCCCCACTCCCCCCCCCCCAAAAAAAACCCTCAGATCTGTGACCGTTACTTATCAACGATCAAAATTAATATATTTGTTTGGCGGTATTTTCGTGATTAGAATTAAGATTTTTGGATATAAGTTTACCAGATATCTCATGAACTAATGCCGTCTACAACGCACTGGACGTAAATCTGGAACCGACAAATTGCTATGAACACCACGTCAATTTTAATGTGGTTTAAGATTTAGAAGTTATGTAAAATAGGTTAGAATATTTAGTGTTTGTTAAATATTGGATATTTTCTGAAATCCATAAAATACGGTATAATCTGAAAATGGATGTAGATGAACTTTACGAAAGGTATTTCCTTCATATCGCTGTTCGCACGAACATGTTTCTAGTAAGTCACTTCAGTGCTATTTTTCAGTCACTTATCCTTAAAGGTAACTTTCAAGTCAGTCATTCAGATTGACGTGAGAGTAATCTATCAATTCTGGTTTTAAATCTGCACAATTTCCGGTGATTACTACAGGAGAGTGCAAGGACACAAAAAAGGTTAAAATCGCTTTCCGAAATACACGTAAAATGTTTCCGAAATTTGTGAAGTATGCAGACATTTTTCATATTAATGTTAAATTATGAATAGAGGATGTGAGGTATTAAAGTCACAGATTTCCTGCTATTAATCGAAGTTGTTTAAAGGACGTTCTAGAGGGAAAGTACTAAATAAATAGTCCAAAAAATAAATGAGATCCAAAATTTTATTGAAAGTGAAAACTACTATCTTGGGGGTGAAGTTCAAGACTTTAGGTGCTGCGAAGTTCCACCTCCATCCTACCTTCTTCTCTTTTAACGCAAATGCATAACACACAATACATTATTCACACAAAACACATTCATAAAATATACAATCTGATAGATAAGAAGCAATTATCATTCAAAATGGTTGTAGGGAAACATTAATCGAAGCAAGAAGTTAAGAATTTTGCACGGTTATTTCATTTTTTTTCTCACAATATCGTAAATTGGTAAAGTGACAGTGATATTTTGTACCATAGATCTTTGCGAGGAAAGACATGCAGAACATGTAATATTTAATACATAAAAATACATAACGAACAATAATCACAGTGAAAACTATTGTGTAATACTAAATAAATACATCTACATCCACATATATATACTCTGCAATTCACAAAACTGTGGGTGGCAGAGGGTGCTCAGCACCAAACCTAATCTCTTTGTTGCGCATTCCAATCCCTAATGGTACGAGGGAAAAAAGAATTCATTTAGATATCAGTGCGGCACCTTATTTCTCTAATTTTATCTTTCCTGTCATTACGACCCAAATAGTTGGTGGACGAAGTATTTCACTACACTCGTAAGTGAAAGTGGGAGTACGCATGTTTAGCAATACGTTTATACGAAACGTGCGTCGTCTATCTACCAGAGACTCCCAGCCTAGTTTACTAATAAGTTCTGTAACGCTTTCATAAGGACTGTAGCAAGCAGTCATGAATCGAGCGGCTCTTCTCTGTACTTTCTCTATAATCAACCCCTTACGAAACGGATCCCAAATGGCACAACAGTAGTCCAAATGTGGACGCACAAGAGATTTGTACGCTATCTCCTTTGTTCGTTCATTACAATTTTCCAAGATTCGACCTAGGAACCGCAGCCTAGAATTAGCTCTACCTACCAACGTATTAATATGTAAGTCCCATTTCATGTTCCTTTGTACTGTTACTCCCAAAGATTTCATAGAATCGACCATATCAATAACTGAACAGTTTACCTGGTATTTTTGAACAATCTGATTCTTTTTGTTAGTTATGCTCATTGTCTTACACTTTTTACAATTTAGTGTGAGTTGCCACTCAGCGCACCATGCCAAAATAACAGCCAGATCACGCTGAACTTCAACACGAACTTCAGCAACAACATTTTACAGGTCGCATCAGATACGTGTAAATTAGTTTTTTATAATAACATTTTTAACTGTTATATAACTGTATTCTATTCGTAGGTGTCGCGAATTAATTTTTACCCATTTTTAGGAATCATAATGTTGTTTAGTGCAAAACATATTTTGTTTCCTTCGTATTTATAGGATTCTCTTATTTCTCGGCACCGACCTCCACGGCAAGGTCGTTGGAGGCGGGAGAGGGTAAGGGACTGCGCACGGGAAAGAATTCGACCATCGCATTTCTGAAGGAACCACCCCATGATTCGCCTCTAGTGTTTTCTGCAAAGCGTGGAAAACCGAAATCTGAATGGCCGGATGAAGATTTCAATCAACGCCCTCCGGAGTGGCAGGTCGAAGCGTTACCACTCACTCGCCAGGCTTGATGTTTTTATTGGAATTTTATTTAAAGAATGAATGCGTTCTATGACAAAACGCATGAGTACATATTCTGAGAGGTCATTGCCAGAATTCTAAACATTCCAAATAGTGATAAGCGAGCAAATATTGTTTTTACTCTGCACATTAGAATAATAGCTCCCCTCTCTGATAGGAGAAAATTTTTAATTTGTGAAGAGTTTTATACAAAAATTATGTCGTAAGGCATAAATAAATGAAAATATGAGTACTACATTTGCTTCGTTAAATTCAGATCTGTACCGAGCGCGGTGGGTGAGCGGGAGCACGCGGGTTTGAATCCCCGTCCCGGCATTCAGATTTGGTGTTTCTATGGTTTCCCCAAATCATTATAGGTGACTGTTGGAATGGCTCCTTCAAAACGTCATGGACGATTTCCTTCCCGTTCCTTCCTCCTCCTCTATCCTGTACCGCCTCTAATGATCTCGACGTCAACAAGGCGTAATGCCATAAGCAAAAAAAAAAAAAAAAAAAAAAACTAGTAACGTATTATCTTGCGTCTAGAGTTCACACTTATTTCAACTATAGAAAATTTTATATAATTTTTTATAAAAATAATTCTTTTTAGTATTTGGTATACAGCTCTTTCTGTACACAAATCCTTGTTTTCTATAAAAAGTTTTATTTTTTCCCTTAAAACTGATTCCTACTGCAATGAGTATTTGCTTCCTGTTTAACACTTTATTACGGGTGAAAATTTTATTCGTTGCTGTCAGTTAGCATCGTCAGAAGATAAAACGTTCATAGCTTTGGTGACTATATTTCAAGGGAGATCATTAATATTTACACACAAAATCTTAGGAGTGCAGACACCACATCATCACAGACAAACCACTGGACGAATTCAGGCCTTTTTCACACGAAATGCTAATGAGGCAGCACGAACGATTTTTTGTATATATACATAATTCATTCCTACATTCCTATAGGTGGCACTAAAGTATAATACTTGTATTTACAATTAGGTTATGTTGACCGCAAAATGATATCTGTTCTTAAGAGATAACCACCAAGGATGTTACAATCTCAACCACAGATATAAACTCCGTCATGGATAAGAACTTTAATAAGCATAAAAATTTTAACAACATTATCGAAGTATTTTGTATGTGTACAAAATTATTGTTACGAAAATCAATGATATTAGATTTTTTATGATAACGGATTTTCTATTCTGTTCTTTGGGTTTCGACGGAGTTTTAATTGTTTGAATGTTTAGGATCTGACTTAAAATCTGCTTAGCAAATTTCGTACAGCTAATTATCCAACTGTGAAATGTCAAAAATTTTCACCTCAAACAATACAAAATATATCACTGAAGAATTTATACCATTCTCGGACGAATTAATGGCTCGATTTCACGAATTTATGTTCGTTTGTTTACGTCTGAAAATTTTAGACTCATGATTTAGTTGCGGTAAGTCGCAGAGAGTAATGCACTATGAAAATTTGATTGCAGGCAAGAAAACTATGAGAAATTTTCGTTTGAAAATGACTGGAATAAGTACATTATGAATGCCGAGGCTGTATTGCAACGTAACTATAGTTTCATCTAATAGTGTTGCTGAAACATCGCTATATACCATACACACCTACTTCCACGAGGGCGAAACTGACGGCAGATGCTACTGTGTAATAAAAACAGAGATATGACATGTGAGAACCGTTTCTTAGAATTTGTTCAGAAATGGTGTGAAAGATGTGGTTTGTTTTTCTGTGTTGAGAATACGAGTTTATGGTGCGGACGCCGAGCTGTCCTTAGAAGACACTGTGCGCTCAGTAGCACCTGTGAGGTAGACATCCCGCGCAGCACATCACGTCGGGCAGGCAGTTGTCACCTGGCGCGCCGCTTTATGCGGCCAATTCGTCACTGTGACGTGACGCATGGGACTCGTTTTACTGCTACACCGCCACTCCATCCTCAGCAGATCAATAGAGCGAGCGAGCGAGCTGTAGTGCAAACAGATCCGAGGAACGAATATATTACGGCTGCCTACGCCAGAAAAACGCTGTGCATTGTTTCCCAAGCGATCCCTGTTGTTATGTTCGCAAGGTTTAGGGGCTTTATGTCTCATAACAACATTGGGGAAGAATAAAAAAAAAGGCTGGTTATCTATATTACGTACCAGTCGGGCTGCGGAGGATAGAAGGAATTATGGAAAACCCACTGAAAAGAGAGTTTCGTCGAGCTGGGATAAAAATAACTTAAGCGTTCCGCTAGTTGGTTAAGTACATAAATGCATTGCCATATATTAAGAATTGATCATAAATATGCTCCTACGTTCATACTAGTACAAAGTGCTTCAACTTCAAAACGTATCCCAATACAATCGTATTGGTTAATGTGTTGAATTTACCGTTTGCGTACTTGTCTTCGATTCATCAGAGTTATTTCAGTCCAGGAATGTATGCGGTTTATATGGTTGGTAATGATGATGGGTAAGTATCAAAAGTAGCATGCCCAACACGATTCCAATTTGAATGAAATTTTTTCTCAATATTGTTACGTCCACAGAAGCAGCAACAGTGAGCGCTGGGAAGTCTTTTCATTTTGTCTCCCACCAAATGTTAGAAAACTGTATCTTGTTTCAAAAATTGCACTGACGTATAGTTTTGAGCTAACTATTCTCTTATCTCATCAACTGACCGTTTCTGTACAATAAGTCACCTTACTCAAACCGGGTTTGGTGGTAAAGTGGTAACATTTGTGTCAAACACTTATAAGGGATAGGTTTGATTCCCTGTCCACTTCTCCAGGTTTCGATTGTTTCTCGATTTTCCGAAATTTCTCCAGACGAATGTCGGAGATTAATCTTTCAAAAATTTTCACTGTTGTGCTTGTCTGATCTATACCAGTAATGACCCAATCTTCGACGAGCCGTAAAGTTCTACGAAAATAAACATGAAACACCAAATTTACGTAACATTGCGTCTGACACATGTAACATCTTCGTTAATTTTCTGTACTGTGGTAACACACACGACGTGTAAAAAACGTAATAGTAGATTTTATTCCTGTCATCAAAAACTAACCCAAGCACAAAGTATAGAAATATCCAGTTACTTAGCAGCGCCTTCCTCCCCCCCCCCCCTAGTCCCGGAATTAGGTTTTTTGAAGCATTATCTGTCATTGCAGCAGCGAACGTTAAGCATTGCGCGCCCTCCACCACCCTTTAGAGTGCCCACGGGGAGCAACATGGATGCGGTGGTGCCAAGAAACAGGAAGAAGATCCTCAAAAAACTGGGTTTATAGCAAATCTCTCTTCATGGCGTACGTTGGTTGTCTTATCGAAACAAGGTCTGCTAAAGGCTGGATGTGAGTTTTAACTCTTCATAGCTTCACCCTGCACCACCACCATCTTGTTACCCAGGAGCTACCCCCGACGCAGAAAATCTCTCTGTAGGTTCATTCAGGCGGACGTTTTAAGAATGAACGCAAACCAAGTTCTATTTGCTAACAGCCTCATAAATACAAGACGTCATACGTCGCCGATTTCAATTTTTCGTTTGACATTCCACCTATCGCCCCTTGTCCAAATAAATAACATGTTTCGATCGATGTTGAAATAACTTAATAAATTTTCATGATTTAATTTTTATTTGTAATTAAAACTCTTTGTCTTTTGATTTATCACTCACACAAATCAAATATTCAATTATTTATAAAATTCTTAATATAAATATTAATATCGATAAGTACAAATTAATAATAATTTACTGTTTCACAACTACCACGGTTCACACACGGATGAAGTGACGTCAGGGTGGTATTTAAAGAAATAACGGAAATAACGTGAATAACCGTTAGTATAGGCAAATCTGTGTTGATTACCCATGAGGAGTATCAGACTTAATTTGGTTACGGAGTCTCACTCATCACAGAGATAACGACAAGAATCTCTGTTTATTATAAGCAATATGGGAATCATATGGTGAAGACAAAAATAGTTCAGCTCCAGAATCAGCAGTTGTTACAGAAGCTACAACTATGCTCCAAACTGCGCTACTGTTGCTATTAATAGGCACTAGTTCACCACGAAACAGGTAGAGTATGCTCGTGGAAGAACGTAGTCTTAACTTACGTTTTATCGAAATGTAAATGACAAGGTCGGAGGTGGGCGAGGCAAGACGGGGCAGGCAGGCATTTCTCCCCGGGGTAAACAGCCGGCACGAGGAGGAGGGCGCTTCATTAAATACACAAGTTAATTCCGCGCCGCACGGAGAGAGGCTACAAAACATGGCCCTGCTCCTCGAGACGGTCAGAGGCGCGCCATTTTTCTTCTTCCTCTCTCCTGCTCTTGTCTGACGAGCGAGCACATCTTCCTGGAACTTAAATTCCTAATACAGCGTCTGTCTAATTAACAGTGTCTTGCTCATCCCTACCGGTTCGTATCTGTCTCTGGTTAAAAAAGTTTTAAATTATCTTTTTTATAAACGTAGCTTTTACTGACATATTGAAAACGTAGATACTGTCAAGAAACATGTTGTAACCTACTATCATGAAATCAACTTGGGATTCAGCTCAGTAAAACTTTCCCGGAAGATACGACTCGTATATCGTGAGTTTTATATGCAACTATCCGTTTATTTCCGATGACGTGTCTTAAACCAATTAATATTAGTTTACTTTAACCTTAGTATGCCTTACGTTCATTTTCAGCCAGGATGAGAACATCCGACGTCTACTTTTAATCTTAGTTGTCTTTTGATGTTAGCTCCCGAGTTATAATTTCCAAAACTCATCGCTTCTTCGTCTTTATTATCTAAAAGGAAATGTTTATAATATGTTATATTGTTGTGAGAGAGGAGACTTTCCCGGCGTATCGATGCAACAAAATCTTCTCGGGTGTCCAGCCTGATGGTGGTGTAAAAACACGACGTTTCGACAGCTCTTCATCAGGTATCTTGTAGTTGTTCTCAGCTGACTGTCTCTGCCTCGACTGGCTTGGCCACCCATCGAACCTCCTGAAGGTATAAAGGAGATTCGATGGGCGGCCAAGCCAGTCGAGGCAGAGACAGTCAGCTGAGAACAATTACAAGATACCTGATGAAGACAGCAGAGTCGGCTGGTTACCCGAGAAGATTTTGTTGTTATATTGTTCTTTATTCTTTTTCTTCGAAATGCTCGTAGATTACATTTTCATTACTAATTTCTCACGTTAAACCAAACAAAACTTTTATTTCACAACTTTCCATGCTTAATCACAAGCTAGTTTCACTTATGTCTGACTTATTCGTCCGCCACCATAATAAACTTATTTACATGGAGCCAGTCGTCGAAATATCGTATCTTCACAACACATCCGGCGGTACACCCGTGAAGAAGTCATCGCAGCTACACGCCGGGAAAGTCTACGTTCTTACAAACTTTTTCCCGCTTACAATCCTATTGATTGATTCATGATTTATGCAGCTTCTTGAAGGCTGCCACCATATTCTCAAGTTATCCTAGAACTTTTTTATTCTTTATTCTTGACTTTTATAATTAATCCTGTTCCTCAACTTTAAATCTACCAGTTACTGCATACTGATAAAATAGGACTAGAATTGTACGTTTATGTTTCTTGATTCAATATAAATTATTACATTCATATTTATTATTGTTAACATATGGGAATGACCGTTATATCTTAAACTACAAACTGCCTTCCTCACTAAGCATGTTTTACTTCAAGTATTTGAGTTAAAAAAAATTGTGTCATCATAAGTTGCCTCCAGTAAGACGTTAACATTTCTGCGAATTTCCTTGAATGCATTACCTCATGTTCCTCCATATAGGGATAGTCATTTTGTTCCATAATGAAGATTTTATTGTAGCTAAGTTTAGAGGTTCCGATATTTTCTGATGACAAAATGTCGCCATCTACCAAGTAAAAATTTGTGAGCCACTTTTGAATTCCTTTTTCGCTCTCATTTTGGCTTATTTTGACATATGAATATTAATTCATCATTCAACAAGTGTTCATTGTGGCGTCAGCTGATGCGAAAAATGGGAACTCCTTTATACTAAGCCGACTGTTGTTTTACATGTCTCGTAATTTGTGAAGATCCTTTTCTGTTTGTACCCAGTTACATTTAACCAAGTAGTATTCAATTGTTTCGAGGATACATCAATGTAATGCAATTAACGCTGTAGTCAACTAACCCACACATCCAGCGAATCACATTAATAGAGTAACCATTTTACTGATAGTTCCTTGGTTTCATGCAATTAATTTTTGGAATTGAGAAAGGGTAAAACTAATTTGATAATTTTTGCCGTTTTTTTTTCAGAAAAATGCTACAAAATTTAAAGATTTGTTAGTTCCCACAATTCTAGTTCTTGTTTCGCAGTCAACCTTTCCTTGTATCCACAAATTGCGTGTGTGATAAGAAAATCATTAAAGGAGAAAAGAGATGACATTTTACGTTTTCCAGCATCATGTAGCTGTGATCTTATTGCCATCTTCGCCAAGTGAAAATTGGTTCTAACAGAGCACAACTATTTTTAATCTCGGCTTCTGCTAATTTACGAAGACTTTTAACAACTCTCTTAAAACGGGAACCATCTTCGTCTGCTGTTCATCGTCTCTAGAAAACACCTGTTCGTATTCACCTGTCAGCTTCCTTGCAGATAACGGACCACACTGAAATAGTACTAAAGGCAGAGGGTATTGTGTGCAACTACAGATGGATATGAGCAAGATATCAGACATGTGATTTGGGAAATCAATATAGAAATGGAGAGAACCAGCAAAACTGAGTCCTTATTTGGAACACAGTGAGGAACATGAAGTACTCTATGATAACATAGTGGAGGGAAAAGTAAGTTGAAGGTATAACATGTAAATATATTGGCATTCTATACCCTGATAAACTCAGTTCGACAGATGACAAGAGAGAGCTAGTTAAACAGGCATAGAGTATTATTATTTTTCTTTTCGTGTCGATGGTAGCATCAGATACAAGGTAGTTAATGCGCCAATGCGAAGACTTTGTTACTAGCTGTTTGAAGATCTGACTGAGATACATTTGTTCCTAGCTGTGGCAGGACTACAAATGAACCATAGTTTCGATCTCGCCGCAAGAACATGTGCTATCTGGTTGTTCTCCCAGGTATCTCCATAAAGCGAGAGTGTCTT
Organism: Vandiemenella viatica; assembly: GCA_031002005.1. NCBI lineage: Eukaryota > Metazoa > Arthropoda > Insecta > Orthoptera > Morabidae > Vandiemenella > Vandiemenella viatica. Next base: position 73,329,398 of record JARYHS010011408.1, read on the forward strand.
TCCAGTGGCAAACGTCAACTCGTTCAGGGACTTCGATATGGGCCATGGTAGTTTAGACCCAGATGGTAGATCCTTTGCGAGTGTCAAATAAAAGGATTCTGATGGGATGGAAAGGACGGCAGCGAGATTATTTTCTGCTAAAAATTCAGTAGAAGTCAGGCAACTACCGATATGATAAAGAAGCGGGATTGGAGCACTAGACTATGTTAGGTTTTTACCTGAAATATTCATGAAAAAGTAAGGGATTGAAATTGGGCGAAAAATTAGCAGAACCTTGTGAAAGCTAAGGAGTGACTTTGACAGTAAACTAGCGTTGATCTCAGGCATAAGAGAGTGGTAAACTTTTCATATCTTGGTAACTCAGGGACCAGAACAAATTAACGAAGGAAGTCCCGAATAATCTACCTCAAAATATAAATAATGTACAGCAAAAAATCGCTATATGCAAAAGTAACTATGTTCGGAAATGGCCAGTTAACAAATACCTACTTCAGTGGTGTCACGAATTGCGGAACAATGGACTCACTCTCTCTGCCTCTGTATCGGTTGTGATCCTCCCAACACCATGAGGATACAAGATCAGCAGTTGCATCAGACATCGCTATAATCAGTTGAATGATGATCGGTACATTCACTAATTTGTTATGGCAACAATTAACCAAACCCTAATACCTATTTTTTTTTAACACGATGGCATGCTTAAACGTGTTGCTCTTTCTTGGTGAGGACTGGATTACAGTGGGTTCTAAGGAGGAAAAAAACATTCATCGTTCTTTTGGAGCTATGGAATCAAGTGAAAAGTGATCAGGTAATTAGCTTCAACATAATAATTGTTGGAATTAATTATACCTAATGTTTACATTGTAACGGTGCATATTGATGTTACATTTACCATTTCGGTAAACATGGAACTCTGTTAACTTCTCAATCTTAACTTAAACCATAGAGTTTAAATTAACAATATGTCAACTACTTGCATAAACAACACAACAATCAACCTTAACGCTTGAAAAATTGTAACTAGAACCAGGAATGACCTAACATAACCGTTTGAAAGTGATAGCCCTTAAGTTTTACGTTATCTGCTTACAGGTTGCGATATATCTGTAAAAGTATTTTTAGGATTGGAAATTGCAGGTTAAGATATAAATCAAAATACATTTACATTCAGAGAAGTATCTGGATGAGGCTGCAGCTGAATTTCCTATTGAAGTTTTAAGGCAACTCATTAATTAAATTTCAGTCTGGAAGGCATCTTTGAGAGAAAATTTTGCAATATTATCAAGAAATCTGCTGTATCGTTTTCCAAATTATCATAAAAAAACTAAAACCTTGTAGTTTTAACGCCAGTCAATCAAATATAAGGTACGTTTTGATACAAATATTATTTTCACATAATAAGAGTCGATTTTAAATAGATGAATGACTAATTTTAGGCAAAAAATAAATTTATCACATTCGACACTTTTCCAGTTGAAAATTTGTATCTTGCTACTAATTTTATTATTTTCTCTGCTTGACGCAAAAACAAAAATTGTGATTCACATATTTGTACTAAATTTCTTGTTTGTGAATTCAGTTTTAGTACTAGCTTCCATTATAATACAATTAAAATGGAAAATTACTTAATAATTAAAGAAAAAACATTTAATATAAAAATTACTCTCATAATTAATCGTCAAGTACATTTTTTACGAATATATACATTTGTTGATTAATAATTTAAAAAAAAAACGGATGCCAAGCCCTAACTTGGTCTGAGAAGGTCTAAATGTTTATATAGATTCTAACCGAAATTCAAGTTTGCACAGAGCAATTAGAGAAAGATGTACAAAATAAACAAAAGCTTTTTTGCATCACAATTTACAGAAAATCTTTATGGCTAATTAATGATTACCATCTTTTTAATCAAAGCTGGTAAGGAAATACATGGAGTAGCTACAAAATCAAAAAAAACATATTCAATAATGACTCAAACGAACTGTTTCTTATGTTGATAGATGGTATGTATGTCCTTATGTTGTTTTCTGAGATTAAGGTTTTATATATTGCACTTCATTATTTAGCAACAATTTTAAACACAACAGCGGTCAAGAAGAGACTATATTGTGATACAAACGCTTCTAAAATATCGGAGCATTCATTAATGAGAAAGTGATACACGGTTGCTGATGGTGGTAAATAATGAAGCAATTGTATGGACATTACAAACGGCTTGACAAAGGGCGCAGCGACTCATTATCCCTGTAATGTTATTCTAGTGGGCTGATATTACTTCTCATCGCAATTATCCCTTTGCTCATGTTTTGAACTCTTGGTCGACTGTGGGTTCGTAGCATATTCTATTTCATTGCATTTTAATTACATATTCTCTGAATACACTGTTGTTTAATCAGTAAAGAATAATGTTTCAAACTGTTTGCTTTGAAGTGATTTCAAAAAGCACTTTCGGACTGACAGACTAGGGATTATGACGCCAAATATACTCATAATTTCTGGTTTGTTGTGCCTGGTTTTCATAGCTTCCCAACATTGGAATCTTTGAAAGCGTGATCTAGCTTCAATTTATTTTCAGTGTCTAACAAAAATCTTAAAGGTAAGTTGATATTTGTGAATTATACGTAACTGACATCTTCATTGTATAGAATAGTTTTTTAATCTCTATTTTTCATAATGCAAAAGCTGCATCTGATGATTTTTTTCGGTATTTAGAAGATTTTGGTATGGTTATTCATATTCCGTTAGTGAAATGTAAAGATGAGTATTACCAATGCATAAATGTTAATTGATTAATATTGGTTGGTACTAACCAATTTTGTTGATACGATATTTTATTTCAATTCTTCTGCCAACCTATACATTTTTTTTGCTTAGGGCTTTACGTCTCGTCGACATTGAAGTTCATTAGAGGTGGTAAAGTACTGGCGACAAGGAACGGGAAGGAATTCGGACATGGAAATTTTGAAGAAACGATTCCGGCATTTACCTGGAGTGATTTGGGAGAGACTATGAAAAACCGAAATCAGGTTGACTTGCAGCGGTTTACATACTTGCTTTTTGTATAGCAATTAGTGTTGCAGGACGCCATTTTTATTATTTTTACTATCATTATTTATTTATTTGGCGCATTGATCAGCTTTCCCGCGCTCCCTTTGAATCTAAAGCACACGGGATTAGATTTCGTCTCTCAACATTGCATGATATTCCATTGTGCATATTTTGCTAATATCGATCAATATGAGTATTACCAATTTATAGCTAGCCACATTATTTTTTTAAATTGTATGATGATTTCAGATCAACACCTAAGGTAACAACTTCCTCCTTCAAGAGTCATCATTTTTTATTTTTTTTCGTAAAGAGTTAACTGCTATCGTAACGTTACACCAGTGAGCCACACATGAGAAGTTTTGTCTTTCTTTGCTCACGCAATTACCGCAATCTATATTCCGCTCACCGTACGAAAAAATCCTTAGCCATCTCAACACCATTACTAGAATGAAATTTTGTGCTGCAATAAACATCATTGCTAAATAGGACGCTTTGTGCGAAATAAATCCGTTATCCACTTCCTCCTGTATGATCCGATTGATTCTTACTATTCGTAAACTCTGATAATAATCACTTGTTGTGTCTGTATCACTGGCGCTCCATGACATTCCATGGCGCTTGACTCGAGGATAGCTGTATGGCTCCCCGGTGGTAGAAGGTATTTTTATCATCCCGTGCTTGGCCATCACAACAGGAGAGGCCCGTAGTCCACGAATCCCAATAACCATGTTGCGTATCATAGTTAATTCAGAAAACTCTCCTCGATGCGTTTGGGATGTGGACGTGCGATATTGCTGATAATAATTCGTATATCAGATATGAACGTTAAACTAGGAAGCCTTTAGCTATTAATATATAATTCGGTCATGGAACTTATCACGTTAGGCTAGAACCAGTAAATATCTTGCCTCAGTGACTATGTCTGGTAATAATTCTCGCTGAAGTGACTGTAATCCAATGATTGTACCACTAACTATCTCTGGATACCGTATTTCGTATATAAAGAGGTTACACAATTTCTTTGTTACTGAATTTAGCTACATTGTTTTGTATATTGTACTCAGAGAGTTTTCCATGGTTAAGTAAAATTGGTTATTGTCTCGTTGACAACAACCATCAACCTTTTTCCATAATATTCCGCTCGGTCAAACACAAAAAGTACAAAATCTTCCTCTGTCGTTACTACGAGTTTTAATTTAGTATAAGTGCATGGACTTTATATCAGCTTCGCTCGAAAAAACATCGGCACCACTTCCTGTCAACGCCGCTCCTCACACTATTTCCTTCTGCTTCCTAGACTGTCTTCTTTCAGTTTTATCTCACTAAATTGCTAGCTCCTAGATCATATATTGCGACACACTAGCTTATGGATCTTTCGCTGATGGTGACGCTGTCGCTTGTTGACTGGTGAATAAATGATCTCAAGACTACCTAGGTAACTGCGTGCAGTAAGACTCCTCTCCTCCCAAGTTATTCCTTTATTTACACCTTCCTCGAAGCTGGTCAAGTTATTGGTTTTATAACTCTAGCAGTTCCTATGAAATTAATGTAAAAAGAACGGCTTCTGAAGTGAGCCATAATGGTACAGACACCGATTTCAAACAAGTAGTAATTCTTTTGATCTGGATGTTATTTTAAACCACTCCAAACTTCTTCAACTCAATAATCTTCAAGCTTCAAATGATTTACATATTTTTTTTTTTAATTTGTCTTGTTTCAGCCGCTTATATGTCTTTCGGAAGAGTTGGCGTGAATTTGCCAGCACTGTTTTTAACTCTCCTTTGTTTAGTTTTCATCCGCAACCTAAACACACTCATTGAACACACACGCCAATGTTCTCACCTACATATGCTTGTAGTAGTAACACTGACTGGTACTTGTGCGTTATTGTTTTTTTTTATTATGGCTTTAGAGACGGGAAAGGATGTGGCCCAAGGAACGGGACGGAATTCTGCCATGGCCTTTTGTGCGAAGAATCCCGGCATTCGCCTGGAGTGATTTGGGGAAACCATGGAAAACCCAAATCTGGATGCCCGGACGCGGATTCGACCCAATGTCCTTCCGAATGAGAGGCCAGAACGTGGTACTTCCACAACAATGAAACCAACTTGAAACAACCTCAGCTAAACCCCACCGCAAAAGTGCATCCTAAGGTTAATACCTTCACACATTAACAGCATTTGTCTTCATAGCACAAGTGTCACGAACTTAGATGTACAACTCAAATATTAATTGACAAAATTCAAAGAAATTTCTAATTAAGTGATAATTTTATTTTATGCAAAACCTGAAACCTTTTTAACTTTGTTTCTTTATTTAATTTGATTCTGAATGTAAGAGAATTGCTTCCAGAAAGTGTGCTCCATCGCAATTAATTAGTTAATTCATTAACCGGGTTTAGTTTCCTGGTCAGACTGTTTTGGTTCCCACGAATGGCACCAGGAGAACGTAGGTATAACTCTTCCATCATAACCTGGCCAATTCTTTTCTCTTACTTTTCTTAATCTCTTTCAGTTCTAAAGACCACTTCATCGACAACTCGCAAAGGCACAATTAAATTATTAAAAATGACATTTGCTCAATTTGAGCTCTAGTTTACGTAGTTACAAATTTCCATATTTGGTAATGTTATACGAGATGTTGTTAGTTGCATTCCTATTCACGTACGTATGCATTCCTCACCTGGGCAAGTATGTGTTGCCCATAAACGTTTGGTGCCGCTTGTTTACGTTGGCTGTGCACCTGCTGGCGGCCTGGTGGAATCTGTTGGCTTCTCTCTGGGCTGCCGACCTCTAATCTGTCGCTAAGTGGCCCAAGTTGGCAGGCCTGCCTAATGCGGCCACAGCGCTCCCTGCGGGGATTACCCGCGGCGGCCGAGCCGTCAAGCTCTGCTCAGCAGATGACGATCGTCAGCTGTCTCAGACTCGGAGGGCTGAGCCCAGAAATAAACGGCTCTGTGGTAGACATCAACTAACTAAACCAACAGGCAGATATGTTCTACGCTATGCACCATATAAAACTAAACTGGTAACCAAAATGACAATTTACTTTCCAATCATCTACAGATACTGAATAATTAGTTTGTTGTGAATGAATATATGCTTGGATGTAATTTTTCCACACATGCTATAAATCATTAAACTTTGAAACCCGTAAAACTTAGATAAAAGATTCATAGTGAGCATTATTCTTGTTCGAATTCATAAAATTTCTCGGAGCAACTTGTCTGTGTATGATTTAGCGTCAGTTGTTAGTTTATGATCAGAGTACAATCTCGTATTGTGGCTAAATGATTTGAAGATGCAGTTCACAGAATTCAAACAGTATGCACTAACATACACTATTGTCAGCACTATTTACGATTTTTTTATTTTAAAAAAAGGTTCGAATTGGTATATAAAATTACTTTTCTAACCTACGAAAAACCAATTCAGTGTACGTAGTGTAGTATCATTTTTATAGGGTGTCAGACATATGGATAATTAACTGAAAAATGATCAGAATTATTTTAATTGAAAATAGTGAAATATAGTCTGCATGGTTTCAGTGTCGGATGACATAATAGATAGGTGAATTTTAGATTACATACCGGAAAAGCTACCGTTCACACATAAAATAAGCAGTGTACTGACACTCAAATACTCGACAACAGTTTGAAGAAATCGCCATTATGCGTAATCTTCACATGCAGAAGGTTATTGTATTTGAATCAACAACTTAAAACCTCTTACTTCAATTACCAGAAAACATACATCCAAGTGTTTTTTTTTTAATTTAATTGTTACTGTCCAAATTTTCCCCCTGTTTGTAAATAGAGATCCAAAAATTTGAAATCGTTTATCTTTGTTCTATCGTTAATGGAAATGACTGTATATGTGTGATTTAGCGTCAGTTGTGGGTTTATTAACTGAATGCAATCCCATTGTTGGTTTCTTAGAAGATGTTGAGCAGTAATTACAAATCCATTTCCCACACCTCCATGTGAAAATATGTTCGTGTCTATAACAGCTACTATTCTGCATCAAGAATATTTCGTGTAAAGTGCGAAACGATAGATAACAGATGAATGAATAATGGCTGGTCGTTACCGTATCTCTATTTTTGGAGAGCAGCGTACAGAGTCTCACTTGTATTTAAGGTTATATATAAGAGTATTTACCGATCAATACTGCTGAAATCTAAACCAGCAGTAGTGGCGATATTAGCAGCAGTAGCAATCGTTAGCAAAGTGTCAACATGGTGTAAATTTAGTTATATTTTATACATTAGATCAAAAGACTTATAATTTTATTTATCCGTTGTCGAAAGGAATTATCATCGAACAATATTCAGCAGATGTAAATCATCACTACGTATACGAGCGTTTGAATCCGTAGACTGAAGAATCTGAAATGAAAATAAAAAAATCCACAAAAATTGCTTCTTTAAAATAATGCACTTATTAGAAATTACTACCGTCAATGTTTGTCCGGGTACAAATAGTTGTATGCATTGTGAAAGCATTTGTGTTTGTTTTTCTTTGATCTGTTTACATAATTTATTATTAAATATCTAAAGAGGGACAGAGATTTGTATAGTTCCAAACATAAATTTCTGATGAGAAGAAATCATGTCAAAATGGCATTGAAAAAAAAATCTCCAGTAAAAACTTGAAACCACAGCGTAAAACAGAAAATTTCTTTTTCGAGTGTTTTTGACGTTGGAAGTTAATGTTGCTATTGTTTTATGGCGCGTTGATGTTGCTGTCGTTAACGCCCTAACTTGAGGAGTGTGAATTTCGTATCTCCCGGCCTATTAATTTTATATATATATATATATATATATATATATTAATCTAATCACACACAAGAGAGCTCCCTGACTTTGGTATCAAATGTTCTTGTTTTGCTTTGCGTCCGGCACCCCTAGATATCGACTGACCCGCAGCTCTCAGACACTTTGTTTCATCTCTCCCACTCCTCCCCCTCTCTGTGAGAAGTTCTCGACCCCCGCACCGTCTTTGTCACCCGATACTGCTGCGACAAGGTGTTCCGGCATCACCACCAAAGTTCTTCTCTTGCTTTCATTATATGAAACAGGCAACAGATTCAACATACGTAGTTGGCACGTGGATTGATTTTTATTTTGTTGTATTTGAAGCTTAATGAAATTAAGCTAAGTACTTTCAGCCATATCCAGTGAAGATAACGTATTAAAGGGAGAATAGTTTTCTAGTTCAGTCGTAATCTACCTCAGTAAGTGACTTCTTTTATTTTTTTCCCAAAGTATGAAGTGACAATTAAGGCAGATCGTTGGTTAATTCCGTTAGCATGTATTGGTACTGTTTTCCCTGATTCCAGCTTTACGATCATGTAAGTCTTTTAAAATAGACAGACATAGTGGAGGTACAAGTCATTCGTGCTTACGGCTTAGATCAATGAAGGGAATAAGAGTTTTCGACTTCAAACAGGAGTGTTAAAAGAAATTCATAGGAACAGCAACAAAAAGTTTGATGATTTAAAGATTACCGAAAACTTATTTCATAATATTCGCAAATGGTTGCAAAAATCGATCTTGTTGTATTTATACTTATGGTTACTGAACACGACCAAATACAATTCTTCTCCTTGGTGAGCCACCAAGTTCAAAAAAGCAGTCAAAATATTCTTATTCAAGACTAAAGGGAAAATTCTTTCCAATGATGATGGGAAAAAGAATAAGTACAATTGTATACGGTGTACATAGACGTCTTCACGCCAGTCGTGAGAAAAAATACTATGAAAGTTGTTGTAGGTAGTCAGTTAAGTTTTTTATCAAGTAAAAATTTTTATTTATGTTTCGCATGGTTTTTTAACACCATAACGTTAGTCCAAAAGACTATAGTATGTAACCGATTAATGCTTACTGAATAATTTCTCTACGTTTCAAATTGACTGTTGCACACGATAATCCTCGACTGTTTTAAGCCATTAGAACAATGGTTTAAAATAGGAAACATTTTAAATATTTCGAAAGACAACGTTCAGACAGTTAGTGACATTTTATTGTTCATCTAGATTTCTGTTAAGGAAGGCATCATCCATCTTTTAGCTGTCTTCCAGACATTCGTTTAGATCACTGTATGTAATCTATAGTATTTATTATTTATTAGTTTATAGTGTTTGTCCATTCACTTCTTCATAGACTGCTACATATCTTCAGCTCCTGATGTTACTTTTTATTTATCTCTTATCGTTTTATTCCTGGTTTAATCTAGTGGTGTATGGGCTGTGGTTCTTCTTAAGAACTTTATCTTCTGCTTTTATTGTCCAAGCTTTAGAGCCACAAGTAAGAACTGATCTCACCTTAATTTTATATGCTTTAATTCATGCGTACCTCTGATTTTTTTTTTTTTTAAATGTTATAATAATCTAATCGGCATTATAACCACCTTACTCAAATCCGTAGAATCGGGTATACATGCCAGTTACGTATTTGCAATCAATTATGTACTGTACGTAGGTATGGACAGCTAAAACAAAAACTGGGAATAATATCACAGTGCTTTACTTCTTGGATAAACAGGTATTATGAATATCAGGAGGGATCGAAACGGAACAGAAACCTATTATAAGACACGGTATGTTACCGTCTATTTCGTGGAATGCGTTTGGTTAGTATGAAGCATAGTTCGCAGCCCGCAGCGGGAGAAACCACGCCCGCGAAGTCCTGCGGCTCGTTCGAGTTTACGAGCGGAGGAGCGTTGCAATCACGCATTCAGTCCCACGCACTGGCCTGCCTACGCTCGCAAGCACGCCACGGATCGATCTATCGCCCGCGCCGAGGCCGTAGGCGCGGCGGACAGCAAGTGCCGATTGTTGGAGAAGAGTTACGGTTGGCAGTCGGAGACAGTGACAGCCGGTCTTCGTGTAAGAATAACATCCGTCGTCGTTGAGATTATGAGATAATAAGATAGGAGACTCAACTAGGCAGCAGTACCCACAGGTAATTTATGTCCAGTTGGAAATTTAACGGCAGCTGCAGCCACAATGTTTACGGTTTATGGTAACTTCCGTGGAGAATGAAACTGTATTTATTTATTTTTTTAACATAAATTTTTTGAACTACGAACAAAGGAAAAATTGATTCCTTTCCTACTTGTGTATTTTTATTCTTCTGAACTCAATCAGCAATTAAAAAAACCAAAAAAAAACATGATAAACAAATTTGCAGGAGTGTATTGTCAAAAATTCAGCAGGTATTAATAGGATTAAAATGTGTGTCGTTAGTTCACGGGTAGTGAACCCTTTGTACCTACCGCCTACATTAGTATCGGTGTTAGTAGTAAAATGTTCTAACCTACCACCGGTACCACAATAATGGTGATTTGTGAAGCATAGTTACAATTAGTGAAAGGAAAGTGATAATAGTTACTTACCAAATACTTAATGTCGGAATTTCGCTAAGTTTGGCGGTACAAATCTTTATAAAATGACTTACTGTGTTAAATCTTTTTATTTATACATTTCTTACATACGAAAGCATGAAGTCTTATGAAATTATATTTAAATTATTAATTAGATTCCTGAGGCTGATGCTATGAAACTAAATACTGGATATCTGGCTCAATTCTTTCAGCAACAAACAAAGATTCTTTGGTCATAATATAATTAACAGCACTAATGCCTAATATATCACATAGGCAAAGGCAACAATAAAGTGAAGCTCATTTTCCACATGTTTAGATATAAGAGAGGCATTTTTTTATTTTGTCATAGGTTTTCATGTTCATCACTTCCACTATGGCCTTTACATTTACATTCTTCATCATATCTAATTTCTAACATTTCTCCTTGGGAAGTTGTAAGAGCCTTTTTAATAATTGCGGTAAAAGGATTTTTGATTCCTGTCATATAACTTCAACTTCAAAATACTTTGAAATCGTTTTCCTATGTCCAGTTTAAGTACGTTGTGGTGGCTACTGTATCTGTGACTATTCTCTGGAGTTATATTATCTTTTATAGATGTTAATTAATGAAAAAGATGAAATTCTCTTTTCAGTAGATTATTAGGAAGTAGTTAAAGTTTATCAGTAAAGTATGACACAATACTTTGGCAACCTATAAGAGTTTTATTAACTAATTAAAGCTGCAAACTGACATAATTAAATCTCTAGATTTTTTAAAAAAGGTCAGTTAAATTATTAAAAAAGTGCCAAAAGAGCTTCAGTGTCAGACACAAGCCCTACCACCCACTAAGAAAACTGGAACGCCCATTAGTGGGCGGTAAAGACCAGGTTGACTACCACAGGTTTAATTGACTGATTTTTCTTATAGCATGAAACCATAATGAAGTAAAACTACCGGATGACATGAAATGAAATTGCAGCATGTTTAAACATTAGTCTTGGCTCATCGCTCCACATTGTGTACAATGTGCTCCGATTTTATAGTACCTGTAGGATGGATGCCACCGCAGCTGGCTTCTGCATTGAAAGAGTGACGTGTTGGGCTGGTGAAGAAATTCTCTGGTGGTTGGAAGAGGAAGGTTGTAATCTAAGTGCAAGAATAATTGTCGAGAACTAAACCAATAGGACCTCATTGGTTCTCCAGATAAATTTGTGATTTTATTGTTGGTAAAAATTATTTTTTAGCATTGCAGAATAGTTCTGTGGATAATTTTTGTCTGTTTTTACTTCACTGATTTGGATTCAGAACCTGTTTCCACATCAAAACTGTGAATCCCGCCATTTTGTTAGTGAACGGCTCTTCTACTTTGTAGATTATATGGTAGAGCTGCTTTCTAATTTAGTTCTCGATTCAGTATTTGTATGTAATGGGCCCAATTATATTTCATTTCAGATGTCTTACCAAATGCATTTAGTTTAAATATTGTCGCTGTGTTTTTTGTCAACTTTTTTTTTTTACTTATGTCTTTACGCCTCGTCGACGTCGAGGTCATTAGAGTAGGAATGGGAAGGAATTCGGCCATGGCCTTTTGAAGGAAGCATCCCGGCATTCGCTTGGAGTGATTTGGTGAAACCATGGAAAACCGAATTCTGGATGCTCGGATGGGGATTCGAACCGGTGTCCTCCCGAATGCGAGGCATTTGTCAACAAGATTTGTATAATGTTCAGATTGTAAAAATTTCCTTCTGCTATCTATTTCTTCACTTAACTCTGTTTTAATTATCCGGTTAACACAGCCGTAGTTCTATTAAATTTTATTTAGGTATTTGTCTAGGTCTTTCCTCTCAATGTGCTGCTTAGCGTACCACACGTTCTATAAAACGTACTGATTTTTAAGCTAATATTTTATATCTGGTAAATGAAACATTGGTAACAAAGTAGTTAAAATTATTCACTTGCTCTGTTATTTTGCTATAAATCATTATATAACATCTTGAGTCATAATTTAATACAAAAACCATTGAAAGTTTTTTAACAGATATATATTAATTATTGACATTAAAAACATGATTTATGCACTGTTGGCAATGTTTTAGAATTAGCAATTTATCATAGTAGACTCTCCTTTATAACACCAAATGAATAATTATGTTTTATTAACAGAATGTTTCGATCAAAAGAGATACAAGTGAAGATTATCTCCTAGACGGAATTTTATTAGATGGTATACATGTTGTAACATTTCGAAAACAAAATCGGAAACTATGAAACGAGAAACTTGCCGAATTTTACAATTTATGGCATGAGGCGCCCATGGGTTAGTTTGAGGAACCATCACAGAATTCGCCATGGAGTGATCCGGGGAACCATGGAAAACCCAGATCAGGATGGCTGGAGTGCTTTATGGAAAGTTACTCCCGTCGGATTTTAAGTTTACTCGCCTTTCTATTCCATTTCCTAATTGCTCGTGGAAAAATTAGTACAGAATTGAATCGGTTCTGGACCTAATTTATCTTATCTTATTTTCGTGGTAATTCCGAGATATGAATGTTGCTGGTAGCAATATGTGTTTGTTTTCATTCCGAAGTACGTCAGTCGAGAATTTTTCAATTAGCTTCTGTCTAGAGCAACTCCTTCGGTATTCCAGGACTTCCCAATCTAACTCCTTCAATATCGTACTTACGGTTTTTCTCCAACTATATATACCTGTCACGATTCGGGCGGTTCTTCTTTGGACCTTCTCTAACGCCTGCATTAACCCCTTTTGATGAGGACCCCATACAGAGCAACAATATTCTAAGTGAGGACGCACTATTGACTTGTATGCAATCAATTTGACTTTCGGAGTGCATTGTTTTAAATTACGACCTAGAAATTTGAGCACACGATTTGCTTTCCCAATTACATTCTCGATATGCTCATTCCGCGACAAATTATTACGAATTGTTACACCTAGGTATTTAGCGGAATCTACCGTTCTAAGGACAGTACGATTAATAATATATTCAGAGTTAAATGGGGTCACCTTTTTACTTACACGCATGTCTTGGCACTTTCTAGCGTTTAAATCCAGCTGCCAATCTTTACACCACGCAATTATTTTCATAATATCATCTTGTAAAAAAGCGCAGTCTTCCTGGATTGTGATTTCACGATAAATAATAATAGCATCATCGGCAAATAATCTTTTCATCCCCCTTATTATGTCACACAAATCATTAATGTATATGAGAAACAACAGGGGCCCTATCACGCTTGCCTGGGGAACCCCGGACCTCATTTTGGTAAGTGATGAACGCTAACCATGGAGAACTACACAATGTATTCTGCCCTTCGGCATGTAAAGTGGTATATACAATTTTAGATAACGCTTTTTACTAAACTCTTCCTGCAACTTCGATCTAAATTTAAATACCTGTGCGCCTTTGGTTTGATGTGTGTTATCTGAAGTATTAGTCATCTATAAATTTTACTATTGTTCACGGTATTCGAAAAAAAAGCATTGAGTTTGAATTATGTGTGTTTTCCATGAGCAACGGAGCAGCCGGTATTGGGTACTTCAATCTGGTGCCCCACCTCAGTGAGACTAATCAGGCCTAGCGAGGCTGCAGAGTGAAGACCGCAGTGGTTCTCGGTACGCGAGATCAGGTCTGTTAGTCTTGCTGACCTTAAGGACTTTTTTACGGCTGTTGTTTAATGCCGAAAGTAAGATTAAAAGCGGCGCCACCTTCCCCGTCTTCTTGGTTCGCCGCGAATTAAGCCGGCGTGGCGGAGGCAGCGCCGATGTTCCTGCGGCGGCCGAGAGAAGAGCTTCTGCTATACCCTGCTGTATAGCCTGGTCGATACACAACACCACACAATCCCCAAATCTGATAACTGCAGGAATTTTTTGGTATTTTTTAGAGGGCTTAGGAAACTTTCAAATTCCTTACATATCGTTAGCTAGTATTATCAAGCTTTTATTTTCACTAACCGAAACATATTACCTTTAGAATGTGATAGCCAAGTACTATACAAAAATCTGATCGTTTATTAAATGTAAATTACCTGCAGGCTACAAATTATTAGAAAATGCATTTTTAAAAGAGCCCTTTCACAATTTTCACACCTTCTTGATGAGATAATTCTAGAGCTTAATTCTCTCGAAAATTATAAGATTGAGCTATTATGATAATACAGCGAATTTGTGAGAAAACTGTTGCAAATTCTTCAGCTTAAATTTCAATTATAAATTAGGTTGTGAACTCCGATATAACATGTAACTTTGTAGAAAATACAATCAATATATAATCATTCTAAAAGAAAATGTGAAGATCCTCACATTTAAATTTTCAATAACGTGCATGGAATGCTGAAAAGTTTAAATTTTCATATTATATATTCCAACTGTATTTTACATTTGTTGCGTTTCGTGAATCTGTTTTCAGGGTTGATTTCTCTGTAAATGTTAATTTAATATGCTTCAGCCATGAAAAAATTCATCTTCCATATTTCTGTGGATGTCCGCAATATATTTTAACTGTTTCTACGATAGCAATTTGCAAAATGTTTTAATGTAATAAATAAATCGCATGCGAAAGACGAGATTTGCACATAATTTTTAACTAACAACATTGTAAGTTTAGAGATAATAACTTGCAATGTTATTAATAAAAAATTATGTGAGGCAGAATGGACTCCCTGATTTGAAGGGTGAATTGGAAAAGAACAAACAAAGATAATTTTAAAACGTTTTTATTTCCCAAAACTACATTCAATGCCATTTTATTTTCATTTGAATTTGAAAATTAGTTCATCCAGGTGACGACATTTGCGAGCGATGCACATATTGAGTCGTTCAAAAAAGTTTTCGAAAACTCTTCTCAGCATATCTTCTGATATTCCAGCGATGACATCTGTAATTGCCTCCTTAAGAGCTTCCAAGGTCCTTGGTCGAACTTTGTAAACTTCAACTTGGAGATATCCCCAAAGAAAAAAATCGCATGGACTCAAATCCGGGGAGCGAGAGGGCCATGGAACATCGCCTCGTAAGGAGATCAGGCGGCCGGGAAACAGTCTTTGCAGGATTTGGCGTGAACGAAGGGCGGTATGAGCCGTGGCACCGTCCTGTTGAAACCAAAAGGCTTGTGTGTCATATTGCTGACCATACTCTTCCATTTTAGTTTGAAAAAAGTTCACCAGCATGTCACAATAACGCTCAGAGGTAACAGTAACAGTTAAACCTCGAGATTCAAAAAAGTAAGGCCAAATAATGCCTGTGGAGGACACTGCGCACCAAATTGTCACTTTGGGGCTATGAAGAGGTTTTCGGCGAAGTTCACGAGGATTTTCAGTCGCCCAGTAACGAAAAGTTTGCTTATTAACTGCACCGGAGAGGTGAAAATGCGCTTCATCGCTAGACCACAGAATAGCGTCGGGTTGCACAGAGGTTAAAATTTCATTTCAAGCATCTGTACATTTCACCCAGTCTTGTGGACTCAATTCTTGAACGACCATCATCTTGTTGTGGTGTAAATGAAGGCCAGTGTGTAAAATTCGCCTTACCGTTCTGGACGATATTCCAAGGGCAGCAGCATGTTTCCGCGCAGAGCGCGATGGGGACTGTTCAATGGACGCTCTCACTGACACGATGTTTCCAGGTGTCCTCACACTTTTAGGTCGCCCAGCTGGTTTTCTAGCAAGTGCAGATCCTGTCGCCCGTACACTAGTAATCCATTTCCTAATGGTTTTAGCATTAGAAACCCTGTCATGACGAGCCAAACCAAACCGCCTACGAAAAACCCTCTGTGTCGCCACCACACTATCATTGTTTTTAAAGAACGTTTCTGCGACAAAGCTTCGATGCTCACCAGCCTACTGCATGGCGACTACTTAAATGGTGTCGATTCCCCCACCTAACGCCACTACTCCCACTCCGCTAACCCACCTGCGCGCTCTACAGTGAGTGTTTGAAACTAGGGAGTCCATTCTGCCCCACCCTGTACATACATTTTCGATGAGGCCAACTAGGCCCATGTTAAGTCTTCTTGCAGTTGACAGCGAGTTTCATCTTGTTTTGGGCCCAGAAATCCTTCATTCGTTTTGAGTGGGCCTGCTTGCTATCTTCTGTCCAAGAGTTACCACGTCTTCTTATAGAGTGTTCTTCTCGGTTTGTCCCTTTTGTCACTAACTTCTTCCGAAAAAGATCTCTGTCGAAAGCATCTTCGTGTTTTAATACCAACAAATGTAGGTCTTCTTTACTAATAACGAACCACGCGATAATGATATGATTATATTTTTTCCCTCTTCCTCGAATCGGTCAGCAATGGACCACGTGCCTCTGGCTCTCTGATTTACACAGGGGGCCAATGAGAATCATGAGAGGGGTGAAGGGCTTGTGCGCTGCCCGAATTCAAACAGGTTTTGTTAGATCCGGCATATTCAACCTCTAGGAGGAAAGTTTGTGTTGCCATACGAGATGCCTGTGAAACGTGTAACTTATCGTGTTCTTCGTTTGTGTTGAAATGCGTAGTTTATGAGGCGGAGATCTGGGACCGTCGCAGGGTTAACCTAGATGATTACAGGGAACCGCAATCAGGATGGCGGCCAGAGCTCGAACCAGGTCCCGTTGTACCTTCCCGATCCACGCACTGAATTACACTGGTGGTTTTTTTTTATTAGATTTTAATGTTTATTTTAAAAGATGCGCTAAATTTACGTATCTATTTTTCTTATTATCACTTAAACAACTGCTAAATATTCAGGCACTTGTTACTATAAACTATATCCCAGGAGGTAATGTCATATGTAATTCACACAATATTCAAACACTTTAAACTTGTTGATTTCCTGGAGGTAATACCAAATTTTTTTAAGGTTTTGGCATAGACTTTTCAAGCCTGTTCCATAAAAACGTAAACTTATTATTCATGCGATGTACCGTGTTTGCAAAATGACTGAACGATTTCCAGTATAAAGAGTTAACCACTACCTGTCAACGGCCTGCTGAAAAAAAAGGGTGGTGGTATCGGGAGTGGTACAGGGCACCCTCATGCTCTTGGGGTTGGAAATGATCGCTGATGGTGGATTAATAAGAAATGGTCAACGAGGTAGGCATTGCATTACAGACCCAATGTCAAACTTCAGATGTAATAAGTAATAACCTGATCTGGGCTATTTTCTCAATTACAATATAATAAATTTGTTTGAATGATTAATATTAAGTAAATACAATTATGTTTTTTTTTTTATTTCTCACCGAACGGGTTACACTTTAATCTCGTAAATAAGTAAATAATTATGCCACAATTTCATAGTGTAAAATGTAGTATAAAACAAAGTAACTGCATAAATACACATTCTACAAGTAAAACCACTGAATATGCTTCTGATAATGAAGTGAAAACAAAAACTGGATGAGCGTGATGTTTATTACTCATGCAGATTGTTCATAAGTAATGATGGCTCCTTCCGGGGTAAAATGTTGTAGAAGTAAAATAGTGTACCAATAGTCTTTCAAAAGAATAAACACATTCTATGAGTCGAAGCGTGGTTTGTAACTAGTATGAATAGGTCAAGGAGATTAGAAAACTTAAAAACTGAGAAGGAACAACTAAAGTTACAGGTTTTTGGAACTAGCGATTTAAGTAGATGCACAGGATTTCAGATCTGCAGATTTTATGACATTTAGCACACAAGCTGTCAGTGGCGTTACTGCTGTGGGATTTGTAATAAGCAAGATAGTAGGGAAACGGGTGAGTTATTACGAACAAGGTTATTTTAATGAGGACAAAAATTACGCCTACGCAAAACAAGTTAGTACAAGCGCATGTGCTTATTTCACAAGTGGATGATGACGAAACAGAGAAAATACATAATTAAATTGAATAATTAATACAGTTTGTGAAGGAGGAGGGAAATCTAATAATCAAGGTTGATTGGAATGTGGTAGTGGGGTAGTGTAAGAGGGTAATACTGTAGGATGTTATGGTCTCGGAGAAAGAAACGAGCAGTAAAGAAGATTGTTAGAATTTTGTTAAGAATTTGAAGTGATCATAAGAAAAAACTATCTAAGTACCATGCATGAAGGATATACACCTACGAAAGTCCAGGGGATAGAGGTAGGTATCAACTAGATTATATCATGACTAAACAGAAATTCTGAAACCAGGCTGTAGACTCTAAAGCATACCTCGACGCCGGTACACACTGTTATATCAATCTTATAGTTACGTAGGTCAGGCTGAAATTCAAGAGAATAAAGAATCAAAATACACTTAACGAGAAAAACTCGAAAGAATCTCGCTTGAGAGAAAAATGTACTCAGATTGTAGACGTGGGTCTAGGAAATGCCGGCACTAGGTTTCACCGTCTGTGTTCTTTCAGCGCATAAACACAAACAACACTTTACACTGAATAAACACATCGTCATAGTCATACACGATTACAATAAGATCTATGAACACTATCACTCTGGGGAAGGCAATGTAAAATCACCTAAGTCCATCTCCCCCGGTAGCTTACCATGGTAACAACCTACACACGTGCACGGATTTGCACCCTCAGAAGAAGATTATTACATTGAAGTAAAGATGCATCTTCTATTGATACTGGTTTATAAAAAAATATAAAAGCTGGTCAGCGACAGTGATCTACAATAGTTTCGTCCGTCCGTAGTTTCTACAAGCCCAGAATAGTACAGAGAAAACATTTCACATGTTAACACGGGGAGCTGAGATATATACTTAATCTGAACACTGTCCTCTGCCTTAACCTGATGCTCAGAAGTTCATTTCAGCAGCTAAAAGTTAGCACGATGAGATCAGGGCCCCTTTTATATTGTATGGATATCAAATCTGTAACGACATTTATCGATCTCTTTATGCTTCACGTGATTCAAATATAATTACGTGGCTTGAAACGAATTGGAATGTGATTTACATAAACTGAAATTAGTCTTTGATTAAACGTTAAATATTAATCCGCGAAATACTCATGGATAATAATGACCACTTACGAATTCATGGCAAATTCAGATAATGATCTGTCTTCTATACCAGCGTGTTAGTGATGAAAGCCATTAGTGTTGAGCGTTCTAATAATACTACCAGACAAAATAATCTGGACTCTTTTCGAGCCTGTTGGTCTATTTCTGTTTCCGGTCGAAGTATCCCTCTAACATTACAATTGTTATTTGGTATATTAAAATTACGTGTTATCAGCTTTTCGTTTTTCGTTAGAACTGATGGAAGGTCCTATTGTCTTCTAAATACGTTATCTGCAAGAAGGTTTAAAAAAGTATAAAAAATCGGTTAACGGCGGTAAACCCATGGTACTATATAAGGGTCTTCAACATTACACTGTTACACAGCTAAAGGAGCTATTTCTTTTTACAGTATCCGGAGTGAAGTTAAAGCCACGGAAGCTAAATTTAATGCTGGATGGATTGTTCGATTGACTTAATTAAATGTCTTTTAGTAAGTGACGGTACGATAATGTATTACTTAATATCCCTTTGTGAGACAGCTACTAATTCTAGATTTGTGATTTTCACGGTACCTCATGATTGTATTTAGAGTGGTAAGATGGCAACATTTACTATCTTCTCGGTCTTGCTAGAAAATTTTGAAACTAAAATAATAGAAATAATTCGAATTTCAAATTTCAGGTGATCTCTACTTTTAGGAGAACATGTTGCATTTATACTATGGTGTTAATGAAAAAATTAAGGAAAATTCTGTTGTCAATTTATTACGCAATTCAGACTTAAGGGGAAGCCGAAAGATCAGTTTAACTGGTCCCAACACATTGTTGGCAATGTTTGTTTGTCGATGAAAATTAATATAAGCTCAGATTAGCATTGCCGATGGAAACAGTTCGACCCTCCTCATACTGAAGACAGCATACATCACTATCTTTTTTGGCAATTGGTATTCGCTAATTGTAATCGTTTACCACATGTGGAAAAATAAGAACGCTTTGACCATAATATATTATACTATTCCACTTCTGTTGAGAGATTTAGAAATCGGTGAAAAAAAAAAAAAAAAAAAAAAAAAAAAAAAAAAAAAAAAAAAAAAAAAAAAAAAACCAACAGCCTTTCCTTTCATAATAACCAAACCACCTGAGTTTAGAGGCTTTAGAGCGTCGACAAGGAGGTCATTAGCGATAAATTTTTCCACCAACTCATTCATATCACTAATACGTTTTTTAATATAAATTTTTCATTACAAAACACATCGTAAATGTCTACAAATTTTCATACGATTAGATCATTTGAGGGACAACACTTATTTGGGTGACTTACATGCATACAGTTTTCTGAGTGAAGGTATTTAAGATACCAGCTGAAGCTTTTCATATCAGAGTCTGGATTCGCCTTTACGCAGTATTGTCAAATACATAAAAAACAGCGCAAAAAAAAAACTTTGTCGGATTTAGCTGTTAGTCCAAAAACTTTACTTTGCAATGTCCATTTACAACCGTTAATCTTCATAACATAGGTAATTACAAAAAATCGTCTCTGAATAGTGAAAACCAACTATCAATTTCTTTTACAAGAAAAAACTTACTTAGTCGCCAAATATGCATAGAATTCCATCTTTGAACAGGCATCTTGTGACGCAATCATTTTTTTTAGATGGTGTGTAGAGACTGCTATCCGCTAAATTTTTACCTATTCCGTCTTTATCATCATGTGCTCTACATTAATTTATAATCACTATGCGAACTGTGGATATACAATTTTACAATATTTGTCACCAACATAATTTGCATTACTGCCATCGAGACATTAATTCACCACATACAACACATATTCAACGAACAATCACATTCAATCAGGAGACTACAGTCTTTGAAGTGTGACTTCTTTGTGCACGCAAGAAAATTTTTTGCTAACATTACGCGTTAAGTGTGCATTGCTCATTTAACGTTATGCGCGTGATCACTTAACGATATTTTGATGCAAGCAGCTATAGTTTTCGCTGTCACTTAAGCTCATGTTAAACAGTAGATCATATTAAATGTGAAACATATGTTTCTTATTTCAGTTACCATAAAACTTTAATTTCAAAAGTACATGTTACATATTCAAAAAATACAATGGAAGTAGGATTATAATAATAGTAGCAGTAAATAGTAATACACATTAGTATTAATAATAATAATCATCATGTGATCTGTAAATATCTTTATAGTTAATTGTTTCAAATAAAAATTTCATTTTGCTGATGTCTCTCACATCCTATTGATGGTAAGAACGGTTACCAGATAATTTTGTCTGAGTTGTTATCCGATATAAAAACTCTAAACACAAAATACAGACTTTGGTTGGAAGCAATACTCTAAATCTACTGAAGTGTGCTTTAACTTCTAGATAATTTTCATTTGTTTACGAGCATAACTGGGGGAAAAGGTCCTGTTTACTCTATAAATGCAAATTAAGATAGTTCGTCCACTCGAATGCGAAAGAAATATCAAAAACATAAAAAAATACACGGGTAAAATGCACATAATAAAGTGTGTACGACTCTGTTTTTTTGCATATTGAGCTCCGTTACAACATGGTGAAAAGATGATTTTGAAAGGCTCAGGCCACAGGTATGACGTGTGTTTTATGAGTACGTAATTGAGGATCCACACGGAAATGTAAACACCGATAGCAGTCCAGGAATTTTGTGTCCTACTGAGCTGCTCCGCTGTTATGTAACTTGGGTGGCCACATTATTCCGAGCAATCCTCGTAAGTGTCCAGAGGTGATGGCAGTAGCGCAAAGTATTTCTTCATCTTGGGCGAGCGAGCTCTAGCCGTTCCGTTGCGGTCCGACCGGCCTGCAAATTGGATGAGGCGGTCTGCGTGGGGAGGGAAAAGGGGGGGGGAGTCTCCCTAACCTGGACGAACGGTCACAGACGAGTTGCAGCACAGGCTGCGGCTACCTGACACACCCCATCAGTGCTGTCTCGCGGACAAAACGTGCACTAATGGCTCTTATAGAACTTACTGATTCGACGCAGTCTTAGTGTTTTAACTGACGCTTTTGAGAGTAACTGAGTTTTAATTACTACCGTTTGGTCCAAAGCTCGGTGCTCCTCGGTTTCCTGTAATCAATTAATCTGAAAATGTAGATGATTGCTTCATTACGGCAATTTGTTAATACGGTGGTGACAACAGAAAGATTTTTTTTTGGTGGAGGGGGGCCGTACCCAAAGTATCGTAAACATAATTCTTATAATTGCGTATTCTCTATCCGTCTGTCCAAGCCTCACAACCATGTGGTTGACAATATTGCCACAACTGTGGAAAAGTTTCACTTGAAGATGTTTTGATTGGGTTGATCCAAAACTAGATGCGTAGTTAAATACTAGGAAACATAGTTCGGGGCCTTCCAGTTACCCAGACAAAATAAAAATTATCAGAAATAATTTTCTTGTGCCAAATCGAGCGAATTTTTTTATAGTAATTAAAAAATGTAACGTTGGTTTGGAAATTTGTTCTATAGTCTTCTGTTTCAAGAAGTACGAACTCCCAAACTTGTTAGAAACGCTTGCTACTTCTAATTTTCCAATCAGGTTTCTGAAACATCTAAAAAAAAAAAGAAAAAAAAAAGAAAGATGAGATTTAATAACACCATTCAACAAAAATTGTTTGGGATAAGATTTGCAGATAAGTTTTTATTATATATTCTCATTATTTTACTGTTAACAAACAGTCTCATAATTCCACCGATTTTGGATAATTTTTTATGATAATTCACCGGAAGGTCTCTTTTTCTTACCGCAAAACTGATCCGTAGACAAATATATAAAATTGTCTTTCATTGTGCCTCCCTAAAACAAATAAAAGGGTTGTGTTTTCCACATACTTCATCGTGGACGGTATCGTTTAAATAAACAAATATTAAAAACTACAGTAAATGTTGTAAGAGGATATTTTTATTTAATTGCGTATTTCACTAGTTAGTCTGTTGACCTGGACTGACGATACTACAATTTTTAGCTAATTAATTATTTCCTCGACATGTTTTTAACAAATGTAATTAAATATCTTTCAAGCATATTTAACGGGTGTTGAGAATGTGTTTCTATTCATGAGGACGTTAACATATTCAAATGTAGAAGTTACAGTGCGTAATATCATGTTATGGCTCACCGACTCGCATTTCTCAGAAATATTTATTTTTCCGTTGTGAATGTATGACTTTCCATACAAAAATATTTACTCTTTGACTTATTTTTTTGCTGTCAGTGAATATTTTATAATAATATTGCAAGTTTCCATGCGGTGCAAATAAAAAAAGTATATAGTATGTGCCAGGAGGGTATTTAGTTGCCTGGTCCATGAAAATAAACCCAAAACTTAGCTTCGTCTATTGACTCTTACATTAATACAATAATAACTACATTTTAAACTCCAATAGCGATTCTTGTTTGTTTGAGGAAGTACTTTACGCTCTGAACGTAACTCCAGCCACAAGTGGGTGTAAGTAATAACTTATTAGTGAGCAACAATATCATAAAAAAGAAAAAGAACTTATTCTTGCGGAATTTAAAATGAAATGAAGAAACTGAGTAGATTACAAAGATAATTCATGTAGAATATTACAGCTGATTTCAACTTTCAGGTTAAAACGTGAGAATTTGAATCTGAAGTACTTGTAGGTGAATGTCTCTAGAGGGAAACAGTTGCGATAGTAGTGATCTGAACTGTTCCTTTCTGTCGATGAGAGGAGCTCACCACAGGATATACCTCGTCCTCTAAGCTGAAAGGGTTTACACACAGCAGCCAAGAAGTCAAGCGAGCAGGGTCATTTCAGGATTTGTCATTACCTTTTGAACTTAACTTATCCCACAAAGCAGCACGGTATATGAAAACTTGTTACGTAGTTTGCCGTATCTCCTGGAGACGAGTATAAAAGTCAGGACGACTCAGCCACCGACTGCGAATTCTCTTTGTGTAATGCAAAGGGTGGTGGGGGTTGTATTTTGAAAGTACAGTACATGCAGTAACATAGTTATTGATGGCTATTCGTGTGAGCACAGTGTACACTGGTTCTTGAGAATGTTTTCTAGATATAAACTTACTTACTGTTAAATACTTATATAAAAACTGCATAGGTAAAAAAGATTCATCAGTCAGATTTGTTGAAAATAGTGATCTGTTTAAATTTAACCGTTGAAAAGCGCAAATCTTAAATTTTGTTAGTGTAACAGGTTGTTACAAGATAAAATTACATACTTTCTAGCAAACCGTAATTTTTGTGACCATGGAAATAAAAACACGGAAGGATTAGTTAAAAATTGATTATAGTAAACGATTGGTGGAATATGCATGATGGCTAACTCGGTATTAACATCAGAATAGAATGTAAACACAGCACAAAGGATGAATGAGTACTGATGGCGGTGAATGCGGGATACAGTGGTGGATAAGGTTGAAGTGCTTCCTATTGAGGAAAGCGACTTCTTGACCATACTGTTGTGATCATAAGAAATATCTAGGGTGAATTTTATTTGTCATCATGAGTCATAAGGTTGCCACATCACATATCACTGGATTTAATAGAATCAATGAAAGATGGGTGTTCACTTTAACTGAATCTATTAAAATTTGAAAATTGTCAAATTTACTCAAATATGAGTTGTATTTTATTAACATTTGAACAATTTCACCTTGCCTAATGTCTTTGATTCTAACACACTTAGAAAAATTTAAGATTTCTCAGGATTCTTTTACTGGGGAGAACTGATTGCATAAATTTCCATCGCGAAGGAAGTGTTACCGTTGTCAGCAGATAGCGAGGTCAGACGACACTCGTAAACAGAGTGGCTGCGCGGGAGGGGTTTGTTGTGCGCGACGGACGGGTCTACCTGTCCAAATGTGTGCCTCCTCGCGCTCCCATGTCTCATACAGTTGAGACGCACGGGTGAGGCCTCCTTCAAAGCTACTTGACGCTGCACCAGAACAAAGTATTGCTCCATCCCTTCTTCTCCTCTCAAGAAAACTCTGTTCTCATCGCACTGCGATGTGGCTTGTGTCACTCGGTGAATCAGAGCTCTGCACGGGAAAATATTTGCACCTGGTAGGCTCAACAGATAAATAAAACACTCAAAAATAATTAATGTCGCTGACGAGCGCTTCCAGCGGATGGATCCTCCCCACCACCATTCGAGCATGTCAATCAAACCCAGCACTTTCCTCGGTCACTCACCACTTGTTAAGTACGGCCGTTTCCGAAACGCGCCCAAAGGGAAAGCGAACGCTAGTTACTTATGATAGGTAACAAATCCACTGTAATCCCAGGCCGGGTAGAATCTTTAGTCATCCACTAGACGTGTAAATCTCGCTCGCTTTGTTCTCGTCATGTAGCACTGTTCGTTTGTCTCCATGCAGCGCCGCCAAAACTGACACTGACGCTTGGTACCTAATGACACTGACATCGTGTTCTTAATAATTCATTACAGGGTATACAGAGTCACCTCAGGAAAGTGGTGACGTGTACCAAGCTGGAACTGATGGCATGGCAGGTCACCGTTGAACCTAACTGTGAGGCTGGCAAACCTGCAAATGAAGGCGCTGGTAAGGGAAGTAGAGTGTTATGCCTGAGCAGACCCGTGGCTGGAGAGCTCACATTACCTTGGTTTTAACCTAAACAAATGAAGGTTCTATATGGGTTGTTGGTTAAAGTAGTCAGAGAGCCCACTTCAAGTTATGATGGGGTTATGATTGATAGTTTTTTTGATTATAGATGGTTGCTGAATAGGTTATGAATAATAGTTAACATAAAGAGGAAGTTATTACATCTGCACAGTGGCAGAAATCATAAATAAAAAAAAAGACTTAAGTGAAGTAAGTAAATCAGAAAAAGGGAGAGTTGTAATTAGCAAAATGAAGAGTAATGATGAGTAATGATAATTACATGCCAAAGTACTATTGGTGATCTATATCAGTGTGATGAATACAGAAATAACGAAAGAGGCAGAGTCTTCGATAGAAGAAGGAGCGTTAGACAGTGAGGTTACCCCAGAGGGTTACATAGTTTAACGCAGAAACAGGAGAAGTTGGTGATGGAGTAGTCAGACAAGGACTACTACAGTGCCATCATAGTGCTAGTCATTAATTACTAGGGGTAGAGTTCTCATGAAATACGAAACCAATGTTACTGCTCACTGCACTAAAAAAGTTAATGGGTAAAATGAAGTCTTCAGAGGGAAACTTAATTCTTATTGAGAGCTCAGAGACAGAAGAAGGACATACTTTTTTTAGGGGACTGGGGAGGAAATAGTATTCATAACACAAGGCCGTAGAGATTTCTAAACATCTAGGTGATGAAACTGGTATTTATAAAAGTCATAGAGTAAAGCACGAGGGGGTAAAAGATGTTGATTATTACTAACAAAGTAACTATGCCTCCCAAAGTTCAACCCCTAGTCCTCGTCGTGGGAGGCGGGCAACGTCATGAAGTAGGAGACTGAACCTCAGGGCGAATACCATCTGGGACTTGTTTCCCTGGCACCTCCAAGGTTGATGGTCCGGCCTGTTGTGAACTCTGAAAAGTGGCGGCAAATGGGACTCTGGTGAAACAAGACAGCGTCTGTACCCCAAAGGGGCGGCTGGCCGAAGGCGTCTGTACTCCAGGTTAGGGGCGGCCTGCAAACCAGCTTCAGAGCTAGCACCTCTGATTCTAATTCCCCAGCAATGGGACATACTCAATAAACTATCGTCATGAACTGTGTGAGTAAAGAGAAACTTACCTCAGGTGGACGATGCACCCGACAACAAGTCGGCATTCAAGGCAATACGGATTCTGATGGCCTTGAGCTTACACATCAGGAGAAGTCGGAATCTTCTGGCAAACTGCCCAGACGAAAACAGCACACATTTTTCGGAACACTAAACATCAACACACTAATCCAAGGGAAACTACACCAACTAGTCACTGAATTGGATAAACAAAAGATCACCATTCTTGCACTTCAAGAAACCAGATTCACAGACGAAGATACAATGGACTACGGAAACTTCAGGATTTTCAAAAGTAAAACGGAGAGAAAGATTGGCAGAGGAGCACCGCTACTTGGAATGGCCTTCGCAGTCCACAAAAAACTTTGAATGCAGTAAAAGAAGTCATACCCATCAACAACAGACTAATGACACTAAGAATACAATACAAAAACAAGCACTATACCATCGTCAACGCACATGCTCCAACAAACATAGACAACCGGAAAAACCCGAATGATGTAGAAAACTTCTGGAACAAACTAGAAACTACCGTCACCAAAATCCTCCAAAAAGATGTAGCAATTCTCCTCGGAGATTTCAACGCACAGCTAGGCAGAGAGAAAGAATACCAAGAAACCATAGGAAAATTCCCGGCCCACAGATTTACCAATAGGAATGGAATCAGACTAGTAAAGTTATGCCAGCAGAATAATACCAGAATTATGTCTACATCACTTCGTCAGAAACCAAGCAAGAAAAAGACCTGGAGATCACCAGTAAATTCAATCGGAGTATTCCAAATCGACCATGTAGCCATATCAGGAAACTTCGAGAAAGAAATTCACAATGTGGAAGTCAGAAAAGGGGCTAACATCGACTCTGACCACTATCTCACAAGAGTCAAGATTAAAATGACGCCTCGTAATTCCTTCAAAAAATAACACCACTACCCAAATTCGATCTTACCAAACTAGTCATCAGAAATCTCCACGAGGTGGGAAGAAATACCCGCAAATAATTGGATAGAATTCAAAGAGAAAATCACCTCATCGGCTAAAGAACAAATTCCATTAAAAAAGAAATACAAACACCCAAACAACGAAGAATGCAACCAAGTAATAGAATACAGGAAAATTGCATACAAGAAGTATAGCGCTCACAAATCACCAGAAAACCAAACAGAATCGATGAAAAGAGAAGATTAGCCACAAAAACTCTCAGAAGAACCAGAAGACAATACCTCAATTAACAATTGGATTCAATTGAAGAAAACATCAGAAATTATAATGCTAGAGACTATTATAGAACATTTGCAAACAAAATTAAGGGCTTCTCCTCACAGAGTCTTTCCTTTAAAAACGCAAATGGAAAATTGGCTCTAAACAACAGAGAAAACTGTGAACTCCTCACTACCTTCTTTGAGCAACTGCTAAATTGCCCAGAACCAGCTGAAGGGTTCTCAGAACAATCAGGAGAAATCAATCCAGATTCACAAACACCAACACTAGAAGAAATCAGGGAGCATATTCAGAAACTCAAAAATGGGAAGGCATCAGGAGAAGATGGCATAGTGGCGGAATTCCTGAAGAATCTAGGGCATAGTTCACTCCAAGAACTAACCAAAATCATCAGACATTGTTGGGAGACAAACGAAATCCCGAAAGAATGGAAGTGCGCTCTCATACTTCCCCTTCACAAAAAT
Organism: Vandiemenella viatica; assembly: GCA_031002005.1. Taxonomy (NCBI): domain Eukaryota; kingdom Metazoa; phylum Arthropoda; class Insecta; order Orthoptera; family Morabidae; genus Vandiemenella; species Vandiemenella viatica. The sequence continues at coordinate 73,358,219 of JARYHS010011408.1, forward strand.
GGTGATCGCACCAGTGTGAACAACTACAGAGGAATATCTTTACTATCAGTCCCCTACAAAATTGTCTCTGCTTGTCTCCGCAAAAGAGTACAAGAACAAATCGAACACAAAATTGGCGAATACCAAGCAGGCTTCAGACCTAACAGATCGTGCGCAGAGCAAATCTTCAACCTAAAAACCATCCTAAAATACAGATAAATTAGGCACAAGAAAGCCATATGTACCTTTGTAGACTTCAAGAAGGCGTATGACTCCATCGACTGGAAAAGCCTACTCAACATCCTAAGGGAATATGGTCTGGACAATAAATCAAGAGAATTAATCAATCAGACACTCACCAACACCACAAACAAAATAAAATTCATGGGAGAACTCTCCAGAAAATTCAAAACAAAAAGTGGCGTTAGACAGGGTGATGGTCTCTCGCCAATCTTATTTAATATAGCCCGGGACAAAGTCATTAGAGGATGGCAGAAAATGAACACCCCACCAAAACTAGGCAGAAACAGACTAAATATCTCCTGCTTGGCCTTCGCAGATGATCTGGCTATTCTGTCAGAAAGAGAACAACAAGCCATCAAAAACAAATAGAATCCCTCGAAGATATAGCAGAAAAATGGGACTAAAAATCTCTTTTGAGAAAACGGGTTTTCTTGGCACAAAAACTGAACACAAAATATGGAAAAATCAACAGAGTCACCGAGTTTAAATACTTAGGCGAAATTATCAATCCAACAGGACTCGAAAAGAAGGCACAACAAAACAGACTCAACAAAATGAAAAAGACTTTCGGACAGACCTACAACATCTACAACAAAAAGAACAGAGGAATTCAATCAAAAAATTAGACGCTACAATACAGTTGTTAAACCCAACGCTCTATACGCCACAGAAACACTCTAAGAGGGATATCGAGAACATCCAAAAAGAAGAACGAAGAATAATCAGGAAAATTATTTGACCAACCAAAACAGAAGAAGGCTAAAGACTGAAGTCAAACAAAACAGTAGAGTCACACTCAAACATAGCCAACGACATTAGAAAACGCAGATTAAAATTCGACGGTCACATCTACAGGATGCCAGATCACAGATTAACTAAGCAGATATTCAAACTCATTCAACCATTAAAAATGCCAAACAGTTGGTTCGATCAAGTAAGACAAGACCTGGAAAAAGCTAAAATCAAGAGTTCGGAAATCCTTGATCGTAAAATCTTCAGAGAAAAAATACACGACTGGGTAGTGATGCCAGAAATCAAAGCCAAGAAGACCCGCATAGCATGGACCGAAGAGAGGAAACTTGTCTTCAGTAAACGGATGCGAGAATACTGGTATGGAAAAAGAAACTCAGATAGAAAATGACTACGTTTTGCGTGGTCTGTATAGGTCTATTCACATAAAATAAATAAACAAAGCAACTACTTGTGATACCAGTTTACTGAAGGAATAGTTGATAGTGAAACAATTCTGATGCGAGGATACCTTCTTCATGCAAGTAGAAATAGGTACAAATAGAAAATAGAAGTATATCATGAAGATAATGTGACCTATCCAGGTGGGTGAAAGATTAACGTGCGTTCCCGGTGTGCGGGGGGACACGGTTTCAAATTTCATTCAAGATACAAGTATGAAGATTGCTGTTGAATGTCGGAACGATTCTTTCAAGGGGGCATACCTAAATTCCTTATCGTTCCTTTCCATAAATCATATCCCGGCTATAATGATCTCGACGTTGATGAACTACAAGGACCTAATAAAAAGGGGCCTAAGGGATGTGGGATGGATAATATTACTCCGTATGTATTAAAGATAAGCCATAACAGTTACATAGAGACTTGCTGCATTCCAGAGAACCATAAAATTGTTATGGTGCTACCGGTTAATACAGGATGACAGGTAAGAGGGGAATCAGAATTAAATAACGATAAGTTTGACTAAATGGCTCCGTATGTTGGTGGAAAGCTTGATTTGCAGCCACACCAGATGAGAAAAGAAAGTGGTTTGCAAATCAGCTAGTTTAGGAGAGGTTAAGTGGATTATGTGCGAGATATATCCAATGACATTTATAAGGAAGACTTGGCTAATAATGATCACTGGATCTCTTCAAGGCATTTGACAGAGCGAGCCATAGAATGTTGGTAAATCAAGATAAAATCATTGTGGTGATTGAAATAGTGAGGGACTTGCTGGGCGAACGAATTTCAGGGATCAAAAATTAAGAGTAGAAAACGCAGTAGAGTATTGAGATCATAGCTGAGCGTTATTATAATTAATGAATATGTTGTTGGCCTATATTCAGAAGTTAGATTTTTACGGATGAAATAATGATGGATAGTAAAATGAAAGAGGATTGTTATTGCCGGAATAGGAACAAGGTAGGCTACCAAGTTGGGAAAACATGGAAAGAAAACAAATGCAAAAAGGGACAGCTTATTGTGTATAAAACAGAAAAATAAAGATTTTATATAATTATAAGGTGGCGGAATGGCTTCTTAAAAGGTATAATATGTAAATCTATTGTTTTATAATTGATAATAATGTTTATGGCTTTTGTTGACTTAGAAAAAGCTTTTGATAATCTTAGGTGGGACAAGATGTTCAAAATTTTAAAGAAGTCAGGTCTAAAATATCGAGATAGAATAACACTTTATAAACTATATAAGAATCAAGTGGCTATAATAAAAGTAGAGAACCATGATAGACACGAATCAGTTAAAAAGGGTGTGAGACAAAACTGTAGTCTATCCCCGTTAATATTCAACTTGTATGTGGAAGAAGCAATAAAGGAAGTAAAAGAATGGCATAAATGTTCAGGAAGAAAAAATCAGTATGCTACGATTTGATGTTGACATTGTCTTGTTAGCAGAACAGGCTGAGGATATTGAGAAGTTACCGAAAGGCATGAATAAAATACTGAAGGAGGATTTTGGGCTGAATATAAATCAAAACAAGACAAAAGTGATGAAACGTAGCAGCAATACTAGTAGACTAAATATAAAAATACGATCCCATGCAATATGAGAAGTCAGTGAAGTCTGCTATTTGGGAAGCAAAATTAAAACCTGTAATCGAAGCAAGAATGATGTTAAAAGCAGAATAGCACTAACAAAAATAGCCTTCATGAAAAAGAGAAATCTTTTAGTTTCAAATTCTGATCTAGGAATTAGAAAAAATGTTTTAAAGCACAGAACTTTATGATAGAGAAACATGGACTTACCAGAATACCAGAAAGAAAGAAAATTGAAGCATTTGAAAGGTGGTGCTGCAGAAGAATGCCTGAAAATTAAGTGGACAGACAAAGTACGAAATGTACGAGTTGTGGAAATGATGGGTGAGGAAAGAAGTTTGTGGAAGGAGCTTACAGAAAGAAGAGACAGGCTGATAGGTAATATTTTGAGACATGCTGGATTGGTTAATTTTTTAGTGGAGGGAACAGTTGAAGGTAGGAATTGTAGAGGACGACTGAGATTAGAATATATGAAGCAGATAATAGTGGATGTGGGTTGCAAGGGATATGCAGAGATGAAGAGGTTAACACATGATAGGAAGGGATGGAGGATTGCTTCAAACCAGACGGAAGAATGATGACAGCAAAAAAAAAAAAAAGTAATTTGGGGAAGTATGGGCTAATTTGTGGCAGCGGGTGAAGTAACGCTGTAAAAGAGAGTTGCGGCACGGGGGCTGACTCATCAGATGTCTCTTCGTTGTGCAGTACAAATGGATTCACATCTGAAAAAGACGGCGGAGCTAGCCGACGCAATGTCGTGTTTTACAATGAAATCCTGCAGGTCACCATAGCACATATACTGATTTTCAGTAGAGAGTGATGATGGCATGTACTAGTAAATTGAGGGGTTTTGGATAGAAAAGCTTTGTCGACCCCTTGTCTGAGAGTATTGAGAGATCCACATTATGAGTGTCAAACACAGGAATTTAATAAGGAGCTCTCAGTCGGAGAAAAAATACTAGTACAAGAACAACGGTTACAGTCCCGTCTATAAGAGAATTATATAGTAGGTAATGCACCTAAAGTTGTTTAAGTTTCCATACTAAAGTAGCTCAAGCAGTAAACATTTAGCTTTTGGCTAAATTAAAATTATTGCTGGACACGTACAAGAAACGTGATATAAATTCTGCCACTTCTTCGTCATCACGTGTTCCCAGCATTTTGGGGTCGGCTTTCTTCGATGAGTTCTGTTCATCGTTGGCATGGTCTAATTTGGAGCTATGGTTTTACGGCCGCATACCTTTGTTGACGCCAAGTATTGTATACATATTGGCAGGGGGGAAGTGATACCATTCGTGTGTATGTCTGTGAAACGTGCAACTATGTTAACTTGTATTCTTTGTTTGTGTTGTTTAAAAGGCGGATATTGTGGACCGTCCCGGCATTCTCCTTGACTGCTGCGAGGAACCACCTTCAGGACGTGTGGTACGCGGGGCCCCGTGCTCGTGTCCGGATCCAGCGCACTGAACCTCACTGGCGGGTCGTCATACAAAGTCTACTTTAATCACTTCTTCGCACTGTCTCATACTATTTCTTTTTAAGATTCAATTTTTTGATTCTAGGGTTGCTACCAATAGCACATAAAATTTTGGTGTTTGATTACATTACTATAATAACCTGCTTCGCTTGCCATCTATTGTAGCTCGACGTTTTGAGTTTATCGGCTCATTTTGAATTTAGTTGATGTTATTTGTGGATATTTTTTAATAAGGGACGTCATATAAATTGTTCAGTTTTTGACGTTTATAGTACCGAATTACATTAATCATTGAAGACCATAGCAAAGTCGCGTCTTTAGAAGTAGGTATTGTAAAGGAGAAAATGCAATTGAAATTAGTAACTATAGATTTACGCCAGTAGAATTACTAAAACATACTTTTATAAAATGGATTCACACAATCATAATTCGTTTCGCGAAATATTTAAAGAGGGCGTAACGGTGTCCAAATATCATCACAAATAAGTACTTGCAGAAAAGAGAACTACTCCTCCTTCAGTTTTATGCTGCTGGCCTACGTTTTAGTGTGTTCATATTTCAAAGATTCTAGAAGTGTTATTAAAGCTGTAATTATTACTGTAAAATCCAACGCTGCTGGCGTACCATGCTACTACTCAACAAAGTTATACAAAGGCAGAGAGCTGTACAGAACCACTCAGCTGCCAGAGGCTAACAGGAATATGCGATATGTACAGGCAGACAACGTGCTTCTGCTAATGCAGTGGCTCGCCCAGCACTCAGAACATACTATCCAGCAACTAAAGCCATTCATCCAACAACGATGTAATATCTCCGGAATCTGATCTGGCCTCAAATAAGTTTACAGAAACATTTGAATCATATTGTTGAGCGTTGTCTGATGGCTCAGTGTTTAAGGCGTTGATTAGGTATCGAAAGATCCAAGTAGGGATTTTTAAAGGCCTTTAACGTGTTCAGAACTTCTGGATGAATTTGCTTTGTGAAGTATGCTAGAACGCTTTTGCGGTTAGGACTCTAAAATGTACAGCCAGTATGAATACCGAGAAAGGATAGGCGGCTACAGTAGAGCTGGATTGCGATTCCTGCACTCAGGTAACTCAAACAAGACTGTTAAACACCAATTCACTGGAATTCTTAGGTGAATTTACTATTTGTTATAAGCGATTTTTTTTAATTAATTCCCTATGCAATGTAACTGCTTAAATGTTCGACCTTATTCCCCGACACTTATGGAATAATATTACAGTTAAGTAATTCTTATGACCTGGTGCCAGTGAATTATTTCTCGTCTTCTTTGAGTTAGGTGAGTGGTATCGCTGAACTACGGACTCATCATTGTAGGAATAACTCCTCAACAGCGTTTTATCTCTCGCAGGCAGTTATAAATAAATCATGTTACAAGTCAGTGAACTTAGTAAAAGTATTTGTAAACAATAGTTACTATTTAATGTAACTTGTTCAAAGTTTCGAAAGGCGATAGAAATAAACAAGTGCTTAAACACTTTCGATAAACATACGCAAGAAAGTCTTCAGGCGTAAAGTATACTAAGAAATTTTCCTCTGTTTATTGCAATCCAACCAAGATTTCTTACCAAGGTTTTTTTTTTTAATGATTCAATGGAATATATCACAAATTCCACATCGAAGAATTCAAACAACTAGCAAGAAATAAAAGCGTCGCGAGATCCAAAATCGATCGATTCTAGAGATAATTTAAAGTATCTTTCTACATCCTAAAATCTCAGTGTTTATAGTGACTTCCGCGGGTGAATTCCATAGTTGAAGACTTTTTGTAATGAAATTGTAATAATTTCGTGTGGTCTGAAAGACTGGGTGAAAGAGATACTAATCAACTGCGCAATGCGCCTCTACCATTGCCTAGTAATTCTACCAGGTAAAGGTATCCTACAGTTTAACATCGAATCGGAACTACTGAGGGTCCCAGAACCTCCACATTAACAAAGAAAAACTTTGCAGTAGTGAAGGTTAGTTTTTACTGTCCATAAAAATTCCAACCGATACCGATTTTTTTGTTTTGTTTTGTTTTAATCGTAATCCATGACAAATGTGTTTCGTCTTCATGAAGTAATGTGGAACAGAAACTTTGTTCAGATGCTAAAGCATTTATTTATGCTAATTGGCAATGCCACGTGTTACAAATTACCAGCTGTTACAACCGTAGGCTTCATCTTCCGTACTCATGAAACAATGAGCAAATTGTGTTGGGACTGCTCTGTAGTACCGTAACTTACGAAGAAAATTTTTTCGTATTTTCTGGGTTTGAACTCAAACCTTCCAAGCTATAGCTAGCCAATCCACCGATTTATTTTGTTGTTTCTTTTTCATATTTTATGACACTATACCTTCAATTAGATGAAGAAATTAAAGAATATAGAATCTTGTTGGGTTTCTTTCCTTTTTTCGACATGCGCATTTAAAGTGGTATTATCAACATTTTGGAGTTCATCACGTCCTTTGTGATCTGATTGTTTCAGTATTGACATTTATTGGGGTTTATTTCGTTAACTTAAAGTTTCAGCGTCTTATTTGGAGCTATCCTTGTATTTATTCATGTCTTTCCTGATGTTTTAAGATGGATTCAATGCTAGAGCTTAACTTTCAGTTGAATCTTTTGCCCTAGTTTGGTTTCTATCGAACCCTTGGTCCAGTGCGTCAATTGTTCTTGATGGATTGCAATGAAGAGTTTTAAGTCTGGTTAGAGTTTGGTCATTGAAATATTTCTCTCAGTATTATATCGAGCATGCATGCGAAATCTTTTCTCCAATTTTGATTTTGGACTACTTCGTAATGTAGAATATTAATATGAGCTATATATTAGTTAAAGGTAGTCTTTGTAAGATGTAGGTTGGAGTGTTTCCTAGAATCCAATGTATCATGATGTATTTCGTTCTGGGGTATCTAAATTTGTCTGGTTTTGAAATTTCCTGGATATTCGCAGCAGAAGGTTTAATTTTTTTGTTTTTGTTTTTTAATTTTTTAATGGCATTCCGCATCTGAGGCCAAACAGCCAGTCGACAGTGGTTATGTGTGATCCAGTGCTTTCAATTTCTTCAGTATTAATTTTTTCCAACCACTTATATCCAACACAGGACGGACAAGATTTTCACTGACACAACACTTAAAAACCCACGTCCGCGGCCGGACTCGAAACGGCAACCTTCGGCACGCGGAGCCAGTACGCTATCGAGGTCGGCCAAAGGGGAAGTTCGGTCGAGGAAAGCTAATCTTCATATCCAAATTCTCTAGTTTTGGTCACACGTGATTCTGTACAGTAATGTGCCTGTGTTGCCACATTTTGTGCACTTACCGTAAGGTAATAGATGTGTTTAATATAATCTGCTGTTTGTTGTGATGTTTTTATTTACCACACCACACTACAGGGATTGTATTTTAGATATTTTATGGTTTCGTCTGTTATATTTCTTCTAATTTTATTCTAATTTTCTGCGGATTTTTACTATCGATTTTGTTTCTGTGATCTGATATATTGATTATTTTATAGATTCTCTTGTTAAGTAAGGTGCACGCTTGGTTTTTTCGTAGGTGATTTCGAGATTAAATTTTCTCGTGAACTTCGATAAAGTATTTATTCAATGATTGCTTTGGTTTTGTTGTTCAAGTTAATTGTTGGGCACTTTTGAGTAATTTACGGCTGTCGCTATGGATCTTTCGCGTACGCTTCGGCCATGGCCTTTTGAAGGAATCATCCCGTGATTTGGGGAAACCATAGATAACCCAAATCTGGATGCTCGGACGGGGATTCGAATTCACGTCCTCCCGAATGCGAGGTCAGAACGTTAAAAGTTTTGCCTCTGCTGGTAAATCACCCTAGATGATTCCGTACTCTATTTGGTCGGGAATCGGCAGTACTATAACTGTGTAAACCATTTTGCTCAAAATAGATACTAGAGTCATTTTGGTTCTCTCTGCTGTATCTTAAGTCCCAATCACAGTGGATACTTGTAATTGCCCTGATTTTTTTTATGTAAGAACCATTTATTAATGTTTTGAGAAGGTTCTTTTGAAAGAAATGTTGATTCCTGTACTGCTCGTATCAGATGTCTGTTGGTGATGGTGTTACTGTCATACTTATTTGAGGTAGTACTATTTTTTGGTTTAGGTTTGGCACCTGTTGCATTCGTAAATGTTGTGATAATTTTTCTCGTTGTTTGGATTTCTTCTGCTGAGATTAGGGACAGGCATATATCATCTGCACATGCCCTGCATATACAGGTATTTGCACCTGTTAAATTTTGGTGGCATTTCTCAAGACATGGCTCCGTTGCTAGTGCTTATAATAACATCGAAAGTGGGCATCGTTGTCTCACTGATCTTTGTATCTTCACAGGTGCTAATAAATGTCCATTTATAAGAAATTTGGAGCTAGCGTTCGATAGATTTTCTTTATTACTTCTATGAATGGAGAATTAAGCCTTTATGTTCCATGAATGTTAAAAGTTAATTATTCTCAATTCTATCGAACGCCTTTTCAATGTCAAGAAATAGTAATAAATTGCGATGGAGCGTGTGCTCCGTGCAGTTCAGTTGATCAACGGACTGACACGATGTAGCAAGGTAATAGTTGCGAGTCGGTCTGCTGCCGCATGGCAGTTGGACTTAGTCTGTTCTAGTCTTGTAGTATTAGTCTTTCATTCTGCTCTATAGCTCGTATGTAAGCTCCAGTATCATCATGCATTCATAAATTCATAGTTTAACTTATAACTTGAGTCTCTTGCATCAATACTCTTTTAATATTCGCGTTGGATTTAAATTGGTTATTAATAATGTTGACAGTTACCAATGTTTCCAAGTCATGTCATAGTTAAATCATTATCACACGTCTGAAGAAGCCTTAGTTCCATTATTGTCAATAACATGTTGGTAAATCTGGGAGCTATTGCGCGTGTTATTCCTCTCGTCATAACGTAGTTGGAAATGCGGATGCATGTGTTATGTTCGGTATCTAAAGAATAAATACTCTCATTCAATCCATTCTGCTGGTGTTCACAAATCATTTATCAATAGTTAGAGTAAGTTACCCACTTGTTTCAGGTATAATATATATGATGCGAGTAATATGTCCACGAGGTTAGAAGTACATGTTTTATCTATTGCTAAGAGTAATGTTAGCTTTCATTGACTACTAATTAGCGCAGTTAGCGAATCTGCTTCACTTAAACTCGCCTGGTGTCAGACTGACAATTCAATATAATTCTATATTCATCTGCCCACGTGATAGTTGCTCCATTTAATAATATCATAAAACGCCCACAAAGTGAAAAACCACTGTAAGCACGGCCCAATCCTATACACTTGGCAACTTATACCAATCCTTTTAGTAGTGCTGATGGAGTGATATTTCGATGTTTGTGCTTATAATATCGCGATATTGGCTTACGGTATCAGGGTACTAGGTCCTTGTAAGACACTGGCTTAGGTTTTTTCTCATAAATGATTCCATTATTGTTTTAAGGAGTCTTATCAATTTTTTAAAATCTGTATTTATCAGAGGTATTGGTCGCATTTTGTTGATATGCTTGATATAGTTTTCTTTGGGTATAAGCTCTATGATACCCTACGTGAAGTTTTGCTTCGTTCCATGTCATTAAGGATCTCGGAAAGTTTGTTACGTAACATGGGACGATGTCTCATGTAAATTCGAAAGGTAGCCCATCCGGCCCAGGGGTTTCCCACTTGCTGCTTTGTTTATTGGTTCTAGAATTTTTCTCTGGTCAAGAATCCTGCGTTCTTGCTGTGTTACTGGATACTAACTTGATCATTCTGTCAATATTGATGGTGACTGACTGAAAAATATTTATACAGTGTGCAGAAATTTCTTTGATTATATCCTTCCGTTCTTAATGTTTTCACCATTTTCTTTAATTACAATTGTTATTAAGGTCCTTTTCCTCCTTTGTGTTAGGTGATATAAGGTTGCCGTTTCTTTGGTAGCTATGTCTGTCAGTTTCAGTTATCAGGATTTTATTGATTTGCGTATTTGGTAAGGATAGGATTTTTCCTTTGTGTTTTCTATTGTTATTTATGTGCCGATGACTATGGTGGTGTTTTAAGTTTAAGAACTGATGCGTCTGTATTAATATTCTACTGTGCCCTCTATAAATAGTTCTTTTGTATCTCATAAGCTATTATGGAGCGTTTTAGTTTAGGTTTCCTATGTTCTATTCATCATATCAATGAGGTTTTGTATCTTTTGCAATTTTCAAGACAAGACTTTCTTCCCAGACTCTTTTGATTTCGTGTCATCCGGCACAGAGGAGTTGCATTTGCAATATTCTTTACCAAGACTAATTGCCTACGCATTTTAAAGGTGTATTACATGGTGCTGTGGTCGGAGAAGCTAAGGGGAAGATGTTTGCACTCGTTGTTTTGGGTCGGAAGCAGTCTGTTCCGTATATTCTGTCCAATTGGCTCACAGGCAGCTTGAGGCATACGTGTACACTATGATAGTTTCTTGAGTGCATTCCAATTTTCGAATGAGGTTCACAATCGTCAGGCGTCCATTGAAATTTGTGGATTGGCCTTTCTTGTTTAGTACACAGCTGAAATTATCTCCCATTATTATTATTCCATTGGTATTCCGTAACAGGTAAGAAGGTAATCTGTTTTAAAGAAATGGTGTCTTTTGGGCTCTGTTATTAACCTTCATATCATGTTCTGTCTTCTCTGTTGCCATGTTCCATGTTTTCCTGTATGTCCTTCTCCATGATCGAACTCTCTTAACATACCGCATAAAGGTTGTTTACATTGTTGGCTTCTTCGTAGTTCGTTGTATCATTATTTTCTTAAGTAACTTTTGTGCTTATTGGCTTCGGTGTTTTATTTTACTTGGTTGTTACCAGTTTCTGTCTAGGATGCTGTAATGGACGCCGTTTGGTTTTCACAGTTCTTGTTCATAACAGATGGAGCATGTCCCTCGTATATTACTAATGCCTTGAAACCCTGCATCATTGCATACAAAAGTATACTATATATATATTTAAAAAAAAAAAAAAACATCTTGATACACCGTATGCCATTACTGGCTAGGAATCTGAGCTTTGAGTTCCATCTTTAGTCTTTTGCAGTTATTAAGTAGACATTTCAGTGTTAGCTGTATCGCTCAAGTAGTCATTTTTTTAACCCATATACTACATCGTCATCTGTCAAAACGAAATTTTCGTAAAACCATTCCTGGAAATCATATGATCGCGGTCTTGCTCCTTTTGTGTCAAGGGTGTATTTTAGAGTTTACTTAAGTAGCACCGAATATATTTTTGGTTTTGTATCACACAATACAAACACACTCACTTAGCCTCGCTTAAGGAAATCCAGAGCAATCGCCCGTAACGGCGGCTCCAAGTGAACTTAGATTGGAACCGTATCCACCTGATATCCAATCACTCACCTTAACAAACTTATCACCAGACCGCTATTAAAATCCATAGTCCCACATATTGTCACACACTGTAGCCCTTATCGTTGTAGTTGTTGCTTTAGGGCGCGTCAACGACTGGGTTATTAGCGCCCTGCATAGTAGCCCGTATCGTACAGAGAACATTATTAAACACGTTAACATATTGAGCTGAGGTTTATCTATATTTAATCTGAACAATGTCTTTTGCCATATTCGCCAGTTCAGCTTTAAATTTGCGTTTTTCTCGCAGTAAAAATGTTTAAGCTGTATTATATAAATTGAAACTGCATCCGGTTATGGCTATTATTTTTGTTAAAATTTTCCGTTTCATGACATAGGATTAATTCTGTTTATCGGAATTGATCGGGTGCTATATACTTGAATACTGATTGTTAAGAACGGTGAATGAAACATCACAGAAATAGTTGATGTAAAGATTAGGGCTGTTGATATTTTTAAAAATATCGGATTTTCGATATATCGATATTTTAAAAAATATTAATATCGGATTCGATATATCGAAGAAAAAGTATCGATATATCGACCCTATAATATAAAAACAAATCATTTTAAAAAAGGGCGAAGTCTTGTGGCTATTTAATGATGAAGAGTTGTGAGATATTTTTCTGAATCAAGTGATTTTCTGAAGAAAAAAAAATGGTTTTTCATGACGTTACGGATAATTTTTTTTTTTTTTTTTTTTTTTTTTTTTAAATTGTGATTTAGCCATTATACTACTGCTTTACTAAAAGGAAAGGCATAATGTTTATGATTTACTCGAAGACTTGGGAATCCAGAAAGAGCATCGAGGGAAATCTTGGCTTTTGTGAGTTTAAAAGCTCAATAATGCAACATTGTAGAGGCATTTATTTAGGTTGATGTTCTATTATCAGAGTTTGCATAATGACCAAGCCACTTTTTTTTACCAGTATTGTTTTATGTGAAATTTAATTTCTTTTTGTAGGTTGATAGCTTATTCTGAGTCTTCTTACTTTTTTGGACCAAATGTTTGCACCTTAGCAAAGATTGTGTATCCGAATTTATCAATATTCCTGCTTACATCAAATCTTCATGTCAAAATACTTTCCTCGACTACGCACGCTCATGTAAAACAACGGGCTCGAGTCCGATTCGTTCTGTGCGAGCGACGCCGTGTCTGCATTGTTACCATCGGTGTAGGACTACCAATAACTTCCAAATTAAATGTAGTAACAAAGTAAAATTAATTTATGCTCCTGATCTTTGTGCAGAAGTGGTAGATTCTTTTTTTCAATTTCTTATCTTAATAAATTCGTAAGTGATATAACAAAACTGGCTGTGATAATTTTGGAGCTCAATTCTACTGTTGGTTTGGAACAAGAAGCGTATCCAATTCGCGGGAAATATTTAACTGTGGAGTGCCAGATACAGACTTATAATTTCCGGAACATTTCTGGGTCTAAAGAGTATTTTAGCGGTATTTTTAAAGAGCGAATAAAAATGCAAATTAATAAAAAAATTATATTTAGGTAAATATGCTATCTTACGTATATATAGCACCTCTTTTAAGTTTATTAACTAAACTATGGTAGAAAGTCAACATCAAGTATTATGAATCAAAAGGAAAAATACTAAACTTAAAACAAAAATTGACCACCTCGTTAGGAATTTTTTACTTTCGTACAAAATCAACATCGGGTATTATCAATAAAAATCTCAAAAATATTAAACAAAAACTGAACACTTCTGTTAGCCTCATTAATTAAAATTAGGCAGAAAATCAACATCAGGTTTTATCAACAAATAAAAAAAAATAGCATCTATCTTTTGCTGAATAAAAATCAACATCAATCAAAATAGATCTTAATCAACTACTTTTAAAATATTTATTACTAGATTTTGCCATTTTCATAAATATTTCTCCGTCACTGCTTTGCAAAACTGATAAAATTTCTCAGCAAGAGTCTTCAAAATTAATTGAGTTTGCAGTTCAGCCTTGATCGAATCCATGAACGTTCTATTTCGCTCTTATTTCATAAATTATTCAAGGGGCTAAAACTTGTCTCGTAAAAGTCATTGCTTGTTGGAATTGACAAAACAAAACCAACTATTTTTTTTAAAATATTCAAAATCATTAAAAACGCTTGTTCTAAAGAAATTGGCCCAGATTTTATCGTTTGGAAAGTCTTTTTGAAGGACCTGAAAAACACGTTTCAGACATGTGAACTCTGTATAAAGGGAGTTAATGTTAACTGCATCTAGAATTTTCAAAGTCCTAGAAAATTCAGAGTATTTTCCTGTCAGTTTCAATTCCTCTGATTTAAGGGACATTCCATCCTCCCGCTGCGAGCATGGGATTCTTGGCTTGGCCTCATGGCCACCGTGGCTGAGTTTGAGAAAAAAACTAGTATACGGAAATTCCGGAACAATAACGCATAATTCCTGGACACATGATCAGACACAAAATTCCGGGACATTCCCGGATTTTCCGGCTATCTGGCAACGCTACCCATACCTGGTACATTACGATTAGTTTCTTAATGCTAATACTTTTGCATTGATTGAAGACAAATTTTAAAAACTTTTCAAAATGTCCAGACAAGAATTCTAATGAATATTGAATGAGTTATTTTACCTTCGTTTTTTACTTCTCCACAGGCTCGCCGCTAGCTGTTTGAGCGCCCGCGTGCAATAACGATAATGCCGCCCCCTGTCCAACAATAGCCAGTGGTGGATCTAGGAAATTTCCGAACCGGATCAAAAAAACTGTGAGATTGCCGCCCCCATTGTTGCCATCCCCAGTGTCGCCGCCGACCGCCCGAAGCAGCTGTTGAGCTAAAAAAAATAGGTCGCCCGCCTAATAATATGCTGCCTTGCTCGCCCGCTTACGGCGGCCGTGCTTCTCCATGTGCTCGGATCATATAATGTTTCTTAAAATTCTATCTATGAAAATGTATTGCATGTGCAACACAGGTAATCGTTTTCCCTCCAATAATAACTTGGAATATTCTACGAGGAAAACGGAAAATAACAACTTATTTTTAAAAAATATCGGACTCCGATATCCAGATTTCAATATCGATATATCGTCCTAAAAAATATCACTCATAAATATCGATATTTTTTTAAAAAAATATCGATATATCGATATTTTATCAACAGCCCTAGTAAAGACTGCATGTAGCATCTCGTCTAAGATTTAGGGATGCCAGCTAATATCAACATCGATAAATGTATCGATATTTATATCACCGCCAGGCAGATATTGATAATATCGGCCGCGTCAAGGGGATGATATCTACATTTTACGATATTTGTATATATTATATCAGATATTAGAGTTAAGTATATATTGTAAATCAAGTAATACTTTTGAAGTAGTTTACTGAAAAAAATGTGGTCTGCAAATATTAAGCTTCAACAGATCCTGAAGGCAGTAGTTTGTTTAACCTTCTCCTATGAAGTCTATTCCTAGTTTGAGTGACAGTGGCTCTTACATTTGGGAAGAGGCGTTCAGACGGTACCGACGAGGCTACTTTGAGTAAATGATCTTAATCCAATAAGTATACCAATCATGATTGATTCAAAATCAATATTCCAGCAAAAAATGTACCGTAATCTTCAAATAGCCAGTGTTATTCTATACGAAATAATAGAAAAATGCTGCCTACTTTTCAACTTCTCCTCTACAACTTTCGAATTTTTTTTCATATTTTTGTTTTAATAGTTCCACGAGTGCTGAGTGCTGAGTGCTTCATTAAATACTTAAAGCCTTTGCCTGCAACTGCATTAAAATGTATATTATCAACACTGATTAAATAAGAAATTGCATCGGTTAGTCGGTCATATTGTCTACCCCTTTAGAATATTGCAATACGTCCTAAGAGAAAAACAAGAACAAACGAACGCGAACGTAACGCAGCGGATTAAATAATAAAACGGTGAACGTAAATGAATGCGGAACGAATAACAGAGTGGGACGCCAGAGCAGCAAAGGAAGTTATCGAGCTAAAGTGTTTAGCATAGTCAAGTTTGGTCCCTGCCACCCATACATTTATTTGGGAGATTTTTTAGTGCTAAGGGGTTTGTAGTTTTCAATATTTCACTGCATAGTATCGATGTTATCGTATCGACCTCGTAAAAATAAAAAATACCGATATTTCTGGACCAAAATTATCGGTTGACCGATATATCTTCACAACCCTAGGTAGATTGTTAGCTTTACTTGCGAATCCTGCAATGACTCGTTAGCAATCTAACTCTTCATTCCGGCGATACATTTTAATTTTTTATGATCATAAATAACATATTTTTTTATTCCAAGAATCATGTTGCTTAACTTTCTTCTTACTTGATACGCGTAAGAGAAAGCTCTATTTCCTATCGGAATAATTTTAATAATATTTTAGTGGAAATACTGTAATATAAACACAGTTTCTGATTCCGTTTCTGGCTGCAGCGTGATTATGCAGTGCACGATACCACCGACAGCTTTTTTCCGTGAAAGTAGAGTGCTACTAATGTGACTGAAGATAAGGTAATTTGTAAGAAGGCACGTAAGTTTGAAGTAATAATAATATTAATAATAATATTTTTTAACGATCGTGGTGGGTGAATGGTAACTCTCTCGTCTCCCTCGGACGTGGGTTCGATCCTCGACCGGCCATCCAGATTTAGATTTTCTATGGCTTACAGAAATCACTCCATGCAAATGACGAGATGATTCCAAAGAACCCCGTGGCCAAATTCCTTGTCCTTTGCCGCCTCTAATGACTTCGACGTCGATGAGGCCTAAAGCCAAAAAAAGAAGAAAAAAAACGTTCCAAAGTAAACCATTTACTGCCGTTGCTACCAAGTGAGAAGACGCAACTAGAATGGTTAAGTAAGTGCGTCACGTTGCCATGTTCGAGCTGAAATGATACAAGTCAAAAATGTGTGCTAAAGAAGGTATCGGAAGAAAGTTTGTCAGAGATAAAAAAAAAAAAAAAAAAAAATTAAAAAAATGGTGGTAATTGAAGATATATAAGATTTCCTTACAATTAAAAAAGATGCAGCTATGCGAACATTGTAACATGTAGAATAGTTTTTTCTTCTGATTTTATATGTTTAAATGTTTTCGACCTCTGACACCCTCGCCACAATTCTGTAGCCGAAAAAGAAAATCTCTTAATTTTACTACTTTTTCAGTTTTTCAGCTATTATTTCTTTCTGGTGAGAGTTCCAACCAGAAATACTTTATTCACCCTTTGAAAAGAAACAAAATTTCCTACAACTTTTGCACTAAAAAGATTTTTTTTCTTAAAACTATACGGGCTGCAGTTAGAAAATCATTAAAGTTTCGCATTTTTCAAAAAAAATATGAGTTTTCACCCACTTTGCCACTTTAAATTAACTTGAACCCCTTGCTGTGCTTTGTTTACTGATTGCATTTGTATCAGTTCGAAAAATAATTTGTAGAAATGATCGCGTAACGTTGTGGCACAAAAGCTGATTCTTGTTACATTTCTTATAAAAACTAAGCACTAATTTTACTTTTGTGGTATATATAGTATAATTTGGTAGACTTCATCTAGGGCAGCAAACAGTTTCTCTTCAAAATGAGTGTTCTGTAGAGTTTAAAATGATGAAATCAGAGAAGAAATTGGACGTTTGGAATTACAGGAATATTTCGACATCAAATATTCGTTTTCAGCCTATGAACGTACTTCTGCTCATTGTTTTAATACATATACGTTCAGAGTTCAGAAAGATACTAGGATTCTTTGTGAAATTGGTGTAACAGTAGATATTCTGTTATAAATAATTAAAAATAGCTTTTTGTAATGATCATTTGTGACCAAAGATGCAAAAATCATATAGTACTCCAGAAATGATCGCAGGTGATCTTACTTGCCACATATCCGTTTCATGCAGAGTTGCACGAATAACCAGCATGCTGGTTATAGAGTAGCGATAAATATCTCCTACTACCAGTTCGATCGTTGTATATCCATCCTCTAGAGCCCTGTTTAGCATATCAGTAAATTACAGTAGTTTCGTGGAACATTTTTGTATGCGCCCCAGGCAACACACTACTACAATTTGTAAAGGGGAGACAGACGAGTGATTGCTTTCGCAGTGATCATGCACACGAGACAACGAAATAACAGCAGTTAACACATATTGTCCTCTTATGATTCGTTTGCGTTGCGACAGTGGTAATGTTATTCTAAGTTTCCTGAACAACACTGACATGGGCAGTCCAGAGACGATCATGTTACAAATGACGATCGGACGTATGTGTAACTCACTACAGGTAGGCAGCGTAATCTTCACGCTTGCCCATCCTGACCCAAACACTTCATTTCAGTTTGAACCATACTTAGCGTACGAAGTATTTGGTTTTATTGTTTTGTTGCAGGTCACTTACAATAATTTAAACTGTAGGCGAATGTGAAAGCTTTCGTTTGGTGGTAAAAAAAAAGTCAGCAAATGCAATAAATTACGAAGGAAAATCTTGAAAAATTTGCCAGAAACACTGAAGAAAATTAAAATTCTTAAAGCAGGGTGTTGGCGATATTGGACTAACAAAATTTAAGAAAAAAGAAAACAGAAACATGAAATGGAAAAGCACGTGTATAGAGAAATTGTCAGCTCGACAGCTGCTCCATTGAAAATTCAATTAAAGCTACGTCCTTAATTATTTACTTCATAGGTTGCTAATATTTCTTATCTTCTACTATTTCTTTCACTAAGTAATTATTCAAACTCCAAAGTAATAAAAGGTAATCCATCATTCTGTCCCTCCTTGGTGTCAACCTTTTCCACAAAATTCTTTCCTCACCCTTATCTTACAAAAAATGTCCATTTTGTGTTTTCTCTGTGCACTCGAGATTTCTGGTGGCTCAGCAGTTTAGACGTCTGACGGGAGATTGAAGGATGCCCGGTTCGAATCCCTGTATCGGTGGGGATTTTCAAAGGCACTTAACTCGACTTTTACCTCTGCTCTTCCTGTGTAATATGAGCTACGTCAGAACGTTTGCGTGATTCGGATTCCATATTACATTGTAGGTATACGCGGCTACAATGGGAGCGGAATGTGCAGCCAGTAAAAAACCCTGTCGTCAAGTCATTACTACCATATGAACCTTTCGTTTTCACTATTCATAGAATCCAATTTTTAGTTTCGTATGGTGCTGTACCACGAACATGCAGTTTAGTTTATATATATAATAATTTCGTGTGGTTGTAATGACCTGGTGACAGGGTTTCTATTGGCTGCGCATTCCGCCCCTACCGTGGCCGCCTTAACCTAGCCCGGCAACCCTGCCCGGTACAGGGAACCTACACTTTAAAGAGACAGGGATTCGAACCTGGGACGTATCGATCTCCAGGCAGACGCCTTAACCACTTAACCACGAAGCCGCTATATATATATTACTTTTTACCACTGTTATACAGTAATAAATGGGACATTCAGCCTAATATATGCCTGGCGTTAAAACGAGAGTTCACTCTTGATATATGCAGCAGGGAACAGAGCAATTGTATGCACTTAAAAATATAACTAACAGCAAAAAGGTACCCCAAGATAGTCATATAGTGATGCTGAACGGTTATACTTAACGCTGCGTGAAGAAGTTCTAGTCAAAACTATTAAAGTAGTCAGCATCCATGCATTATGAAGGTAGGATAAAAGAAAAATGTTACTTACCTTTAGCAACCTGCAATACCTGGAGACCTGGAGAGCAGTGAAACAAATATGTTGCATTTCACATGCGTAGTGCCTATGGTACGGGTTAAAGAAAATCAACAACTGTATTTGGATTCCAAATCGCGCAGGCATATCAGAGTATTTCACATAAAAAACAGGTATTATTAGTGATAAATGGCAGATTAACGTCCATTTAAGAGCATACCCGAAGCTGAGAACCAAATTACGTACCACAGGACCTATAGAAAAATTATATCCGCTCTATCAGCTCTATGATCAATTAATTGTTTACTACTATAGCATACGTCTGATTCTGCTTGATATAAAGTCAAAGATGGATTCGTGAATGTATTGATGTTTGTGGGCAATTGAGGATGTTCGAACCAATCATGACTGCGGCCTATAGTAGTAATTTTATAAGAGTATTTCCGCTGTGATTATTAGGTTCCCTTTTTCCGACGTGGAGTAACATATGGTAGTTCGTGTCTCCAGAGTCGTCGATAATGGCGAGATGGAGATGCTTGTCGGCGCGGTGGGAACAGGTGCCGTCTGCAGAGCAGCGGAACCCAATCGAGGCCACCTCGCGCCGCCTGCCGCGCCATCTCGCACAATCGGAAATTCCATTTGCGACGTCGTCGAGACGCCACCTTATCGCAGTCCCCGCACAGAGCGGCCGCCGCTTGTCCAGTCGGCACGCGTTCACAACGTCTCTACCATCACGACTCATCTCTGCAAATCTTGGCGCTCCGCTCCTATTATAATTCCGTACTTCATCAACCTTATCATGTCCCAGTACGCAGCTCGTATTTTATTTTTAGATAATGGAAAAGCATGAGCAGTCTAATAGCTCAATGGCATATATACATTTAAAAATTGCTTGCTATATGACGTTTGGGGTCCGGTCCAGATTCAAATACCGGTTAGTTCAGACGTTTTTAAGAGTTGTGATAGATCATATGAGCTACGTCAGGACGTTCCGTGGTTCGTATTCCACGTTAAAATGTAGATTTCAGAGGAAAATAAATAGCCATCCTGCCTCTGACACAATGGCCTAGTGGAGAGGATGCAATCAACTTTTGAGTTTGTAGCAGAATGACCAAATATTGGTCATTCCGTACATTTTTATATATATTATTTGGCATATGTTTATATATAAAAAGAATAGAGAGGAATTATCGGAGAGAATTGTCAGTGTGTTTGTGGCACCTGAGCTAGACGCGCCAGAAGGTCGCGACAAGCTGGCGGCGGTCAGGGACAATGGACACCGGCTACCCTTCTCACGCAGTTGGTCAAGCGTATAATCCCTTTGGCTCCGGGGAAACGGTACACTGAGGTGAACAAACTACCCAAGCTCCAGGTCTTCGAACGGGGAGTTTTGGAGGTCACAGATGACGATAATGTCCGAGGCTATCCCGAGTTCACACGAGTCGAGGAAGACAAGGTTCGCCTATCGTGACAGCCGAAGGGAGGAGCTTAAAAATGGCAGAACCAATCGAGAGAGACTCTCCTTTGCATTTTGTAATGATGTTGTAATTTTTCTATGTACACCACGAGTGACGAGAGGAGGCTTTTTCCGGCGGACGCTGGAGAGGACTTGGCTCCGAGCCTTCAGACGAGAAGGAGCGGATCTTCCGAAGCTGGAGATCGCTTGGTCTTGGCTTCGCACCTGAGGGTCAATAAGCGTGTCTTGTACAGTGAGGTCACTGTGCACGCATCCATTACGCTTGCACGGACGTGGTGCATTGTCCGCTATAGCCAAGGGCTATAGTAATTTCGCCGTCGCGGGAAACACATCGCCGTCACGGTAATAATTCTACAAGTGCAGTGTGGTACTTATATTCGGTCATTGAGTACAGCCCTGTAACGACCACTGAATGATTAGGAGTTCTCGCACCCCCAAATATTGAGCTAGCTGGGGCAGACTTTCCTAAGCCACACTTGGTGGATAATATAAATTATCCTGGCGCCCGGCATTTGAGATCGAATATAGTTAATTGTCAATACTGTGTTTGATTTATGGTTCCCGATCATTGTGACGGGAGCTTTCATTTAAACAAATCAAGTGTGTAGCTTTCTTGCTTGCCAATTAACATTGGGAGTTTGTTTCAAGATTAATTTAAAGGTGGTTGTGTTTTGATGCTTTTGTTTATTTGTTAATATGTGTTGGCAATTGTAAGAAGAGGCTTTGCATAGTTCTTTTTATCATATTTCAATGTGTCAATGTTAACGATAAATAAGCCTCGCCTGTACGCCATTTGAGTACCCAATAAATTAGCGGCCTAAGGTTTCTTTTAATTATAAAAAGAAGTAAAAGGTTTTCACCCTTACCTCCCAGGCGTAAACCGCCACAAGTTATGGACTAAGAGTCACTACAGTGAAATAATGGCAGAGTACGTAAATTAAATTTGAAAATGGTTTGTTGACAGTTTTTTCGACTTTGAAAAACATAAAATAAATAAATTCTGTATGTAGATAAACGGCAAGCTATGTTTTAGGCATAGAGGAATGCTAGATTAAAGACATGTGTGAAGGATGGTGTACACCAGTGTTTTCCAAGCTGGGGGTCACGGTTGCAAGCCAGGTAAAAGTAACAACCGTGGATTGTAGGTCTTATCCTACACTAAAAATACAACATTTTCAATGAGAAGCCTGTGCCTGTTTTTTGATAAATTGTCGAATTTTGGTTGTATTTTTGAGACTCAAATAGTCAAGTCATTTTCTAATTGGAGCAAAATACTCATTGAGTTTCATTATTCATGACTGTAAAACCACATTTCAGGCAACTGTCGCCATAAACTCTTTTTTTTTCGGTTTTGATTTGTTTCCGCCACTGCTAATGGCAGCAGTCGTGGGGGCTGCGAAGATCTTTAGAGAAACTCTTTAGTTTTTATGTTCGCGTCCATATTCGCTGGCGTACTCGGATAACTGCAGCGAACGGATAAAAGTGCCCGTCACTACATGCACAGCAGGTATAGTCTCAAAAGAAAGAAAATTATACGTCGTTTTTAAAATCACTTACATAGTTTCATTACGAACCTGGTGGGTCGCCAAATTTTTATTCTTGACCGGGGCAGTCGCCAAAAGTTTTTACTTGTAAGAGGGTCGCATATTCACAAAGGATGAAAAACACTGCTGTAAATAGTATGAAGCATAAAAAGAGAAAAACAGTATACACGAAGTAACAGTGAAAGAACTAAGCAAGCAGCTAAATTTCTCACTCTGCGCTGCTAGAGTTGACAATGGGAAAAAAAACAAATGATGATAGACATAAAAAAACAATGGACCACAAGACTAAGGAATGACGTTTCTACAGCTATAATTGGAGAAGCTAGACCACAACAGAAACACTGAGAAAAACCGAAGAAGTATCCAAAATATCTGTTAACGGTACTAAATACCTATTTCCGGCTTCATTGGTTTGCTTGCTTGAGAAATAACAGTGAATGTTCAGTGAGTAAAGCAAATTCAATATTGTATAAATATAGATAGACGGTATTGCTAAGGTAAATAGTCTATATATACTTTTATGATAGAACGATTTACTTTTGAGACTGATTCTTCCTGTTCATGACACATGAATCAGGCAGAGAGTTAGGCAAACAGTGAGAAGAGAACTATAGAAGATTTAGACTTAGACCATGGAGATATAACTTAACGGGACATCTTAGTTGGTTAAGTAGAATATGGAGTTTGAACGCCAACTACGATAGAGGATATCTTGCACAAGTCGGATAATATCGAAAACTTCATAACGGATTATATGCAAAACATTCTGATTTACACTTTGATAGGCACATGGCTAAAGTATGATGGTAGCTTAACTAAACTGTTGTCTTGAAGTTGTGTTCATTTTCAATTTTTTTTAACCTATTTGTGACTGACTATTTTGCTTTTGTCGCCATTTCGCTGTGAAGGGGGTGGAAAACTAAATCGAGAAAATTTTTAGTTATTTCTTTACGGTAAATAAATCGGTACTCAGGACTTACGAATCCGCTATTAGACTGTGACTAGAGGAGTAAACTGGAGAACGTATGTAGAGATGAATAAGTTAGCACAAGATAGGAAGGGATGGAGGATTGCATCAAACCGATCAAAAGACTGATGACAACTACAACAACAACAACAAAAAAAAAACAAAAAAACAATTTGTCAATTAGTCTATAATAGAAGTAAAAGATGTGCTGGATGATCTTGAGGTAAAGTGGAAATAAAAGTTTAAAAATTTAATCATGAACTAAGTTATGTCCCTCTTGTAAATCGAGACATTTCAAGAAGAAATTAGTTGATTACGTTTGTTCTATAATATAATATGAAATAATGCAGCAGGGGGATGGAAAACTAGTAATCATAAATATTACCATCTGGTTTAGTATAATTGGGCATTAATTAATCTAGAGAAATTCCTTTAGACAGTCAAGAACGCTAATATTGTTTCTGTTCAGATATGAGTTTCAATCAGATAATGAGAGTGTACTATGCTACGAATGGTTTTTAACCATTATCACTGTACTGAAATACTTTAAATACGCAATCATTCTTCTGACCATGAATATAAGAGATATAATAACTGAAAATTTTCTTTATGTTCCAGCTGCTTGTAGATTATTAATAAATTTCTTAATGGAAATTTCATTTTTTTATGTAAATTATATCAATAAAAGTTCACGCCATGTGCTTCCGTAACATATCATTGATCTGGTCTTTAAACAAAATGCATTTGTACGTGAAATAATCTCACAGCATTTATACCTTACAGCGAAAACCAAAAAGAGTTGTATGTTAAAAACTAAATTCATAATACGTCACAAACGCTCAAAATTGATCACTTGTCCTGTTTTCAGCAACCCCTGTTAAATCAATGCTATATTTTAACTACAAAATAATCAATTTAATCTCTTCAACTATGTAACCAGATACATAGTGAAAATAGCTACTGAAACATTATAGGGTGATGTTAATTCCCGGAGCATGGATCAGTGACGATTATAGTTTTGAAACTAACATTCAGTACATCTCTATTCAAGATTTTGTTCAACCGTAGAGATTCCTATTTGAGATGCGGTGTCATTCCTACTGTTTAATAACTGTGGGCTTTGGGAACTTCACGAGATGTCAGGATTCGTGGTGCAGTGACCGAATATAGCAATTTCGCTATGGCCTGAGGGCCAATTTCACAGAACCGCGCTGGTCCGTGATGGTCGTCACTAAGCGACCATCCGGCCCTCAATGGCCCCGACCCAAAGGAGGTCTCACTGGCCACCAGACTAAGCCGCCCGTCCTGAATATTCATACCGGATTAAGGCGGGGTGCAGCGTATACACGGATCACGCACCGATACACAGAATACAAGCGTCTCACACGTAATTACAACCATCGAAAGGACTAATCACAAGAAACTAGTTAACAATAGGTGCATACCTTTCATCATTACTCATTAAAATACACTCGAAAGAACTGGAATCATTTGATCAATGGAGCATAGTCCTATAATTTTATATCAAAAAGAGTCTTGAAGTGAATGTATCACTTCATTTTATGTCCAAGGCCTTTCAAAATTTTAAATGTCATTAATCTTCTGAAATCTCTACTACGTTCCAGCAGCCTCCTATCAGAAACTGCGAAGTGAGTGTGACGGTGTGTTTGGTAGTGTGCACGAGGTTAGCTTCTTCCTTCTGGACTTGGAATGGAGGTTTACAGTTCATAATTACCAGATTGTGCAGAAGCCGTGAGCTGAATCGTAGCACGTATGGGGTGAGGGCATCCAGCTCTGTTTATTGCGGTTGGTACCTCAGACTTTCACGTTAAACATTGCGGTCCTTTCGATGTCCTAAACAATACAAGCCTGAATGGGACAGCATCGGATTTCACCCTCTGTCTTATGTGATCTCTATATACGTAATACGACAAACACACTACAATTAACATCACTCACCACGGTCTTCTACACACATACAACAATATATAGTATTGGGACACACGGAGGAAAGAAAGTGATCGTCAAACATTTTACAAAGCGTTGGCCAGTATGTAAAACTTTGGTGTAGGTTGAGCAAACAGTCACCCAATATGCCGCAGCTATATTTATTTCTTCTATAAAACACATAAATACTTAACGTGATCAAAATTTTCAAGGATTACTTTGCATTAATCGACAAGCGTCTTTTCCCCCTGCAATTAGGCATCGGTTCAACAGACGCAAGCATTACTAACAGGGTTTCTAGGTGTAATTCACCTTCTGTAGTGATCCTTTAATGGAACCAGTTTATCCTAGCTTTCCTTGTTATGAGATTTCGTATTCCAATTTAAAGACATATGTTGGATTACATATAATAACTCAGCAATTTTAATTTGATTTTTAATTTAACTGTGGTGGAAAATATTCTCTAGTGACAATTTCCCTACTCACCTACTAAACTTTCTTTCCAATAAACCCTTGAATTTTATACTAATTTAAGTTGAATTTTTATTATATAGTTGATTTTAATCAATTACAGAATACATAGGAAGACAACAAAACAGTTGGTAACACCAAACTACACGATATCATTACTAATACTTTCTTTAATCCCACATATGTGATACAAAAATAAAACACCAAACTTGTAATGGGTTGAAATTAATATTGCAGGGAAATCTCTTTTAATATGTTAATGATATTAAAAGTTCATTTTTATCTTGTTTCTAAGCTAAGCCAAATAAAGGTGTGAAAAAATCAAATAAATTATAACGTGACATTCGTGCAAGATATACTCTTCTGTTTGAATTTGGTTCTTTGTAACTAATTTCGTTTTATAATTATAGGTCTTTTCACCAGCTAGTTATCACTAGTGATGGATAACAGATAATGGAAACTCAATTATAGGATGCAAAAATTAGGAAAATACGATAGTGTATGCGGTTTTTCTTTCTTAGTGTCACTGGGAATAAATAAGTACTTGGTGATCAAAACTTTTCCTACAGCAGTATTTGAAGCATGTATGCATATTCCAACGCTTTAGGACCTTATATTATAAATGAGCTTCAAAAACTAAACATATATATGTACGAAGAATTATTTGATTAAAATTATACTCTTGCATGATTTATTATCTGAATGCATATCCACTAATAAAATACGGCCGATTGATTTCTTTCTCCCCTTCGGGCTCTACTCTTTCTCTGCGTCGTGGTCATTAGAAACAGCATTGCAAAAGGGAGAGGGAGGGGGGGGGAGACAAGGAACTGGAAGGAGTTCAGTGAAGGAGTTTTGAAGAAACAATTCCCCCATTCGCCTGAAGTGATATAAGGAAACCATGTAAAACTGAAAGGTGGATAGCCGGACGGAGATTTGAACGCTCGTTATAACCCACCGGGTTCGGTGATGATTGAGAGCCAATCATCAAGTTATATTACAAATATTCCAACGGCCTAAAACAATTGTAGAGTGAGTTGGAAGGAAGAGCAGTGGTCGTGGCGGTGGGGGTGTTTTTGCGCACCCGCAACAAGTGCGAGAGGTGGCGGTGACGGCTTGAGAGATTCTGGCGGTGCTGTATTTGGCTAATGCAGTGTGAAGACGTATCGCTCCGACTCGCCTGACAAATACCGACTCTTTTAGTGAGGCGCGCAGCCGTCCCTCAAATTGCGATACACACGCCCGGTTTGAGTGCGCCTTCGCTTAGTTTTATTTGAAGCCTTCCATCACGCCAGCCGCCAAGTGGGCTCTCAGCAGGTTCATGAGTGTTAGTCAGCCAGGAGGACGGAAGGGAATCGCACAGCTATCCTCGTATTACTGGCAACAGGCTGCAGGGAGAACCGTTACACCGTTACGTAGTTTTTTTACCTACTTTTTCCCCTTTCTGACACAATGCAGTAGTCCTCTCCACCCATTTTCAAATAATGATCAAACATTTTTATATTTTTTTTTAACGAAGCGTGGTATCTACAGTTTTTCAGCAGCTCTTGAATCATTTTTCAACCCCGTGAGTGTTAAAACAACGTTGTGACAGAATTTAATTGTATTCCATGATTTCCCCACATCACTCCAGCGAATGCCGGTATGCTTACTTGAAAATGCTATGGCCGAATTCCTTCCCGTTCCTTGTCCCCAGTCCTTTCCCTCCTCTAATGACCTCCATATCGACGAGGCGTAAAGCTATAAGCAAAAAAATTAATTATTACTCAAGATATAAATTAAATATTATTTAACATCTTTGTAGCTGTTGTTGCGTCCTGTTGTGCAACAGAGAGCTGAAAAGACTCAGAAGCTGAAACAAGTGGGTATCGATTTTTACAATTCGGGAACTCGGGATAGGAAGAGTTCAGGAGAAATGAATTCAAGAACACAAGAGGTTATGAGAAACACACTTGTGACTCACGAAGCCGACAAACTCTCACTGAGACAGCAATAGGGATATCCTAGTCCTCATCAGAATCATCAGATTCTGGAAACATCATAACCGCCGGTTCCTCTGGAAATTCTCCGGTTGCCAGGCTATACTGGTACCATAAGGCTAACAGTATGAGAAATCTGAAGTGTACATAATTCCCCTGTGGAGTAACAAGCTCAGGTCCCTCTATCTGCTGGTCTGTCATCTACCAAGAACCATAGACTTGAAGACCCTAACAGTAACAACGGCGACTACAGTAGCTAAATACACGTTGTCATCTCCGCTGCGCTGTGTACTGGCTGGCTCACTTGCTGACTCTCGAAGACGTCTGGAGAAGTAGTCTGGAGAATGCCCCCTCCCGCTGCGGCGGGCTCTTTTTTTATAGCAGCGCCCGTGACGCGCTCCGCTGCCCCGCGCGTCCTTCTGGAAGCTTACGCTCGGATTTCATCACCCACGCGCTACGCAGCTCTCTTTCTGATGCAACCACACGTTCACTGTTGGCTTTCCTTGCTACCAATTGCACCATATTAACACTTGCGCGTACTAATACTCAGGCGTTACCTTTATTACTTCGTAACACCTCCCCCCTTTGGGGAAAATTTTGCAATCTCTCTTGAGAGTGCAAAATTTTTAAGTTCTATGTCGGCTATGTGAGTCTCCTTTTTATTACTTTCTCATCACAAACTACAATGGTTTACATTTTTATTGCATTACATATCCTCTAACTTGTCTTTTATTATTTACCAAAATTTCTTTTACTTATACTACCCTGAAAGAGAAAACTTCAATTATAATACATCATTTTTCTTTATAATAAGTATTTCTTCTACCACACACTATTTTTCTTAATTTTCTTTTTCAATGCTCTAATTATTTTCTTTTACATTACCTTGTTTGAGAATTTTTTTCTCTCAGTTTACTACTTTTTATTTCTTACAATATCTTTTTCTTCTTACTTCAATACTTTCTCATAGTATGTTAGTTTTGTTAACTTTAAAAGCCTTTTTATCACTATCTTTTTCTCCTTAAAACTTTTCTTTAGTACTACACTCTCTTATAAAGTGAAGCTTTATTTTTTTAAATACATCATTCTTATAATTTTACAAATTCTTTTCATGTAACAGAATACAATCTTTCTTACATTACAATCTTATATTTTTTTTTTTTTTTTTTTACAAACATAATCACTGTGACCATATCAGTTCATCTTAGCGCTTATCCGCTTTATAGTAAAACATTACTGGTGCACTTGGTTCATACTTAACACTCTTTTCCGGTGTTAGTATTCGCTCACTAAGCACCGCACCTTCTGCTTCAGTCACATACCTATTCCTTACAGGGACCGAAAGTAATTTGTTCACTTTCATCACTGTTCATTCCAGCAGGATGATACCTAACTATACCAGTGCCAGGGTACCGGTTTACAATTTTATTCTTTATACATATTCTGGGGCAGCAGTCATCACCCATTGTTTTACGGAAGAATTTAAAACAATCCTTACAACACTTACAGTATCTGCATATACAACATACTATTATTATCATAACTACTCCTGCTCCAAAATAACTCAATATGGGTATCGAATCCAATGAAACATATTGAACAAGTCCTTTGCTGGTACGCTATTGCGTCCTCTAGACTCGTCTAACTTATGTCCCGCGGCTTTAAGGTCATCTAACTGACGGACAACTGGCTCGATTGGCAAATAAAGAGAATTTTCGGTTATATTTTTCTTTTTCTTGTCTATTAGACAGCAATCTACTTCCATATTTAAGTTTGGGACTATATCATTAATCAGTGCCATCGATCTATGATATTGTTCGGATTGAATTAGTACTTGTGCACCGTAACCCTTGCATTTACTCAGAAACTTAAGTTTCCCTGTACCATTAATTACTACATCTGTGGGCTTACTGTCATTACATAATACTGTGAGCCCTTCTCCCTTTGGTGCTACAAATAACCATTCATTTCCTCTAATCTGTGTCCATACGCTTTCATTCAATACAATAAATTTTTGAATACAATCATCGGGGATTTTGACTATAGGTTGAAGCATTCTAGCTTCGCAAACTTCATGGTCATAAGTTGAAAGCAGCACAAATGTTTGTTTACACACACTATGAATAGCCTCCAGCTTTTTACACTCCAATTGATCACCATTTATTTTAACATATCGCCTTTTGGCGTATCCATTAACAAGAATTCTTTTTCCGGAGCTATATGTAAACAACCGTTTCTGGTGGCTTACCTCAACTGGTAGAGGCCATAATTTATAAATATTATAAGTTTCACTGTCCACTAGTGGAATATTCAGCACATAACTTAGAATGTTTCCCGAATAAAGACATCTAGGTCGACCACCTTCAGTAACTGATACCCTCCGGCTTCGTCAGTTTTATTGGCAATCTTTTGTCTTTAATCTCGTCTTTTATTAGCTCTAGGTATTTAACAACTTGTTCTGGACTAACAAATGAGGTTGAAGAATGCCTTTTTGTGCATTTACTATGGCAGTAATGATTACATCATATTCCTTCTCTAATTCACTGAAGATTGTTGTCAACTGTATTAACTGTTCATTCAACGTTACCCATATACCGAGTCTATTTATTCTCTTATCCGTACTAGTTTCATATTGATGTATGTGTTCATTTAGTTTGAGTATTCCGGATGTAATTACCCGTTCATTTCTCTCTATTGAATCGACAGTATGATTGAAACTAGTCAACGTTGCCCTTACAATAGTGACTTGCTCTTTTGACAACTTCAATAATTCCTTCTGTTCCTGCTCTAATAGATTTATTTTTGATTTGAAATATGATGCATCATCTTCATCTAACGTCCCAAACAAGACTTTACTTATTTCTCCAACAAAATTTAGGATTCCTCTCTTTCGTCTACTCTGCTCATGTTTAGCTAGCTGCCCAATTAGGCGTTGAGAGGTTTCTATACTTATATAATAATCTACCGCCCGCTTCATAGTTTTACATTCTGCAACACTTGTGTTTATTTCTTTAAGCCTTTGCTGACAATAGTCTACTGCTTTCAACGCTGCATCATGCGTAGCTTCAAACTTATGTTTTAAGTCATCTAAATTAAAATAACTCACTACTTTCCAAGTGACCGTATACAAACTCACTGTTCCCTTATGATCGTAGTATAGACCTGGTGATGACCGAAACTTCGTTATTTCTAAATCCTGCTGTTCCATTGCCGATGTACCACCTATCATCAAGACGATCACTGCTATCATCCAAGCTGTTGCCATCTTTCCTGCAATTCAGAAGAATTCTTTTAGCCTATTTGCATGTACTTTTGTAAATTTATTTCTCTTTAATTGTATTACTACGTTTGGCCCTTAGTTTCCACTACAGTATAGGGCCTCTCCATTGACTGTCCACTTTTTGAACGCTCGTCTACACTCATCATATGCAACACTATCACCTGGCTTAAAACTACCGGATTCGTTCTGTCATAATTTTCTTACTTTTCTCTTTTGCTTGCGCGTTGCTTCGCGCGCACACTGATGCATAGCCCGTAACCTTTCCTTTAGTTCAATTACATAATCATAGTTATATACTACTTCCTCCGGTTTCTTTTGTAATATTCCCGGTAAATTACATATTCGACCAAAGAATAATTCATGCGGCGTATATCCTGTGGCACTATGCGGTGTTGTATTGAAAACAAATACTGCATACGGGATCCAGGTATCCCAATTGGTTTGCTCCCTATTTACGTAATGACGAAGCATTTCCGTTAGTGTACGGTGCGTTCGTTCCAAAGCCCCATTACTTTGTGGGTGATAACTAGTGGTGTGGATTTTCTCTATTCGTAATAATCTACACACTCGCTTCATTACGTCGCCCACAAGATTACTACCCAAATCGCTTAGCAAAATTGACGGTATTCCGTACCTTAAAATTATTCTTTCTACTAACACCCTTGCACTGTGTTGGCATCTTGTTGCTCTATCGGTTCTGCTACTAAGAACTTCGTCAGAGCATCTTGAAATGTAAGTATATACCTGTTTCTATTTTCTGTCTGCGGTAATGGGCCTACGATATCTATATCGCATCTTTCAAACACATGCTCAGGTGTCCTTGTAATTTCCATTGGCATTTTCGTTTTGATCTGGGTAATCTTATTCTTCTGACAACTTTCGCATTGACGGATATACTTCTCAATATCGGCCTTCATTCCTTCCCAACTACGGATATTTCTTAATTCTCGCATAAGTCCTGCCTATGCCCTGATGCATACCTAGCGGGGTTTCATGATATTGCTTTAGGATCTTCATCTTCTCTTCCTGTGTAAGTCCTACCTCTTCTTCCTTATCAGCTGATACACTCTCAGCTGTCTCTACATTATCATTTTCCTCCGCTTCCTTTACGGTTCTTATTCGCGAAAGAGCATCTGCTACTTGATTTCTTTTCCGCTCTTGTACACGATTTCGTAATCGTACTCTTCAAGCTTTAAGCGGAACTTCATTAGTCTAGACGACGGATCCGTAATGCTGTTTACCCACATCAACGGTTTATGGTCAGTGCATACCGTAAATTTCCTACCGAATAAATATGGCCTAAATTGCTTTACTGCCCAACAAATGGCCAACATTTCCCGCTCTATCGTACTGTAATTCTTCTCTGCCTTATTCAAGGTTCTAGACACGTACGCTACAGGCAAATCCTTGCCAATTTCGCCTTGACTTAACACGGCGCCAATTGCGTCTTGACTTGCGTCTGAGGTTACAATAAATCGTTTTGTAAAGTCAGGATACTGTAATATGGGAGGATTCAACAATTTTTCCTTCAATTGTTGAAACGCCTCTTCCTGCTTTGTTCCCCACGTATATGCGACTCCTTTCTTTAACAGCTCATACAATGGCTTAGCAATTTTACTGTAATTGCTTATGAATCGCCTATAGTACCCACTTAAGCCCAAGAATGCCTTCAACTGGGTAGTATTAGTTGGTTGGGGGTAACGTTCTACGGCTTCTACCTTTTTCTGATCGGGTTTCAACCCCTCCTCCGTAAGTACATGTCCCAAAAATGTAACCTCCTTGCGCAAAAAACTCACACTTATCTACTTGTAGTTTGAGATTA
This sequence comes from Vandiemenella viatica, assembly GCA_031002005.1. Classification (NCBI taxonomy): domain Eukaryota; kingdom Metazoa; phylum Arthropoda; class Insecta; order Orthoptera; family Morabidae; genus Vandiemenella; species Vandiemenella viatica. The sequence goes on from JARYHS010011408.1 coordinate 73,391,283, forward strand.
TACTTTCGCAATCTTTCAAAGACATCCTCTCTAGCCTAGCATTATGCTCCTCAAGCGTTGGCCCAAAAATTATGACGTCATCTAGTAATGAATACTTTCTCACCCTGTAGTCCTGTCAATACAGAATTCATCAATTTTGGAAGGTATTCGGTGCCGTCTTTAATCCCAATCGCATTCTTTTGAATTCATAATGTCCATAGGGAGTACTAAAAGCCGTCTTTTCCTGATCTTTTTTCATCTATCAGCACCTGATAATACCCCTTAGCTAGGTCGAGGGTTGTGAAATACTTCGCTTTACCTAGTCCGTCTAGTATTTCATCGATCCTTGGTAACGGAAACACATTATTTACCGTCAGATCATTCAATCGTCTATAGATCACTACGCGCCACTTTTGCTTGCCACTTGCATCCATTTTCTTTGGGATAATTAATACAGGCGAATTCCACGCACTATCACTTGGTATTACATATCATCTTCTAATAATTTTTCTATTTCGGCTTGCAAAATTTCCTTCTGCGCCTCGGGTATCCGGTAGGGCCTCAACCGAACTATTTTTCCTTCCGCCTCGGGAAGAAGTTTGATTTCATGCTTGACAGCCTCAGTATAACCCAAGTGATCTCCTGGTAAATGAATACATCGTTATACGCTGCGCATAATTCTAACAAAGCCTCTCGCTCTCTTTATTTAGGTGCTCGAGTCGGAGATTCTCTTTTCTTGCTCATCCGTGACTTATTTCCGAACGTTCCCTTCGGATTTGTCGCACTTGTACCTCCCTAAATTTGTACTTCTTCAGCTGCTACCAGGGGATTCTTTATTTTAACTTTCTTTTCTGTAGTATTTAGAATGCTTGTGATACACATTCCATTTCTTACTGATACTAGCGCCTCGGGCACATATATTCCTGGTTGTATCTCCTGCTTTGGGATGATCGCTTCTGATGCATTCCTTAAGGTAATCCTTACCTTTACAATCTTTTCTTCGCGCGGGCCTACTGTTACCTCATAGTGTTGAGCACCCCTGGCTCCTCCACTACGGTTATCACCACGTTGCAACACTTCTGTGTAAGTGGGCTTCTCACGGCCTCTCGCAACCATATTTGGTTTGCTTGCCGTTAATTGCGCAACTCCCGTTGCCAACGAATCGATGCGTCTCGCTTTCGATTCAACATACCGCCATTCTACGGGGCTTACCGTCTTCTAGCAGACTCGGCTGCTTTCGGATACCTTCCGTCTCGTCGCACAATTTCGTTAGTGGACGGACAATCTCGCCTTTTCACGGGGCCTACCGTCTTCGAGTCAGCACCCAGTGCCCTCGGAACCCTTCCGTCACGTCTCACAGTTCCTTTAGTGAGCGGACAAACACCCTTTTTTCGTTGTAACCCTTACGACATTTCTCGAGACAGCGCCTACTGTCCTCGGGAAATTCCCGTTCCATCCCACAGGTCCGTTAGCGGGTGGACACCTAACACGAATCACATTCTCTACGATACGCTTCCTTCCATCCCGTCTCGCAGGTCCGTTAGCAAGCGGGCATACTTCACCTGATGTCGCAATTCCTACGACACCCTTCTTACCGCTTCGCTTCACCAGTCCGTTAGTGAACGAGCGATTTTCATCCGATGTCGCAATCCCTGCAACACCTACTTTCTTAACACAACGCGTCCCACGTTGCGTCATACACGGCCCTTCTTGTGCGGTATACAATCTAATTCGCCTCCCGCGAATATTCATAACTCTTTTTTCGTACGGTAATCTATTACGGCCTTATTTTTCGTTAGAAAATCTCTTCCTAACAAACCCTCGAAAGGTAAATCTATGGTTGCCCCAATTATATGAAACTTCTGTTTCAATATCAAACCCTCCGCGGCATTCAATTCCAGGAATACTGTAGATTCAGTTTGTACTATATTATTACTTATCCCCTTAATTCTGATTTTTTCTCTATCATTACTTTTTACTGCCCAATTTATACAATCTCTTTTTACCAAGCTTATCTGTGCCCCACTGTCAGCCAGGAATCTCATCGGATTACGCCATGCATTCTCACATTGCATCGTCACGTATTCATTTTTATCTGTGCAGTCTACTTGATACACTTTGTGCGATATGGCGCAATGTGACCGCTCCATTACGCCACCTAGCAGTTTACCGATTTTCGATCTTTTTTCCTTTCCCGACCATGCGTTTTCTCGGCAGTCTCGCGCATAATGCCCTTTTCTGTTGCACTTATAGAACGTAATTTCACTTGCATACGGTACCTTTTTCTTAAAGGGTGCTGTTTGGGCCGCTTGTCTAGCACTACTTCTCGTTTCCCGCCGCGTTTCCATCATTCTGACGGCGTTTTCTTTCTCCATCTTGTCCAACTGCATTTATCGCCCTTTTATCTAGCTCATCCTCTTTATCAATTACCCTTACGCGCTTTTGCGCACGACAATCCTTGGCTGTATGCTCGGAATTTTTGCAATTGAAACAAAATGGGACAGTTTTTCTTTCTACCTTCGGATTCCTGAAGGGATATCGTGAAACCGGTTTTCTTTCGCTGAAGCTATCGCACTTTCCTCTGTGGCTGCGATTTCCACGGCTTCTGATAGGGTAATTGTTTCTCCCCTAGCTCGCACAATAGTTTATATCCGGTCATCATACAACCCTTGAATAAATACAGCCCCTCCTAGCTTTAAAACTAGAGCTATGCTTCCCATCAGCTCTTCTTCCGTCATTACATTTTTTATATCTTCCCTAAACTGATGTTGGAGAGCATCTATGCGCGAACCCCATTGCGCAATACGCTCCCACGACTCTTGCCTGCTGGCAAACATTTTACATGCATAAAAATCATGAGTCCTCTTACTGCCCATAATTTTCTAATAAGATTGCACGAACTGCCGGCCAAGTGGTAGTCAGATCTCTGACAAGCAATTTACTCCTAGGTGCCCCTACAATTTTAGCCTTCACAAACTTTAATAAAATTTCTTTTTGTTCCGGTACAATTAATTCGAATGCTGAATCTACGTTATCCAACCACTCATTTAATCTCGTCTTTTCTCCATCAAAAGAATCTGGGATCAATTTTATCACTTCATTTAAACTAATGTACTGCCTGTGGGTTGACGACTGCGCGCCCTGACTGCCTGACACTGCTTTGTTAGGCATGCTTACAATTTTGTTTTCTCACCTGCTAAAATCAACGTACTGTGTAGCGATGAGATGTTGTGTTGCCCCCGACGTGGCGTCGTTACCGTGTTGCCGCGCTATGTCCACTTGACTGCGAAGTTCTGCTGTGCTGGTATCGATCGGCTGCCGGCTGCTGGCGACAGCTGCTACTTGTTGCTCCCCGCCGGTATTGATCCGCTGCTGGCGACGGCTGCTAGCTGTTGCTCCCGGCCGGTATTGATCCGCTGCTCGCGACGGCTGCTCAGCTGTGTCTCGGTGACGTTGCTATCGATCGGCGTCCCGCGTGGTGTCGCGTGTCGTTCCCGGCTGTTCCTCGTATGCGACCAATGGATCCTCATCTGATGACGCCTCGTTGCGCAATCTTACTAGTCGGCTTCGTGCTCAAAGCCGTCAGTCTTTTCCTGACTTCGGGCTGAGATATCTCGAAAACCCTACTCCTATTCCTCGAATTGCGGCCTGTAATCGCTGTAACGTACTGACCTTTTGTCAGTCGTCTCACTGGTTTTGTGGCTTTTCCGGCCAAACACTCGTGGCTTTCCCAGGCCTACCCCACACCTGACACCAAGAAAATTGGGCCTCTGTTGCGTCCCGTCGAAGAACTTGTGCAACAGAGAGCTGAAAAGACTCAAAAAACTGAAACAAGTGGGTATCGATTTGTACAATTCGGGAACTTGGGATAGGAAAAGCTCGGGAGAAATAAATTGAAGAACACAAGAAGTTATGAGAAACAAACTTGTGACTCACGAAGCTGACAAACTCTCACTGAGAATACTCAGAAACAGCAGTAGGGATGTTCTAGTCCTCATCAGAATCATCAGATTCTGGAAATAACATAACCGCTGGTTCCTCTGGAAGTTCTCCGGTAGCCAGGTATGCTGGTACCACAAGGCTAACAGTATGAGAAATCTAAAATGTACATACAACCCTTCTGGGGTAACGAGCTCAGGTCCTTCTATCTGATGGTCCGTCATCTACAAAGATCCATAGACTTGAAGACCCTAACTGTTAACAACGGCGACTACAGTAGCTACATACACGTTGTCTTTCCGCTGTTCTCTTGCTCTGCTTACTCGGCTGGCTGTCGAAGAAGTCGATCGGAGAAGTCCCCTCTCTCGGAGGCGGCCCCCTTTTTATAGCAGCGCTGACGCACTCCGCTGCCCTGCGCGTCCTTCCAGAAGCTTACGCCCGTATTTCGTCAGCCCACGCGCCACGCAGCCCTCTATCTGATGCAACCTTGTCCTTACACACGTTCACTGTTGGCTCTCTTTGCTACTCATTGCACCATATTAACACTTGGGCGTTACTAACACTCAGGCGTTACTTCTATCACTTCGTAACATGCTGTCACTCAGTTTGTACATGCAGTTGTGTTGATATCCAAATATTACCTTGCAAATTAGAAAAATTAGAGGATTAGCTAATAGACTACTGTCTTCTTACCTCAAAAATTTATTTTAAAAATGGTGAATCAGTAAGTAAGATGAAATAAATAATTGGGATAGTTAGACGTTTTGTTCCTCAGGGATCTGTACTGATCCTTGGCTATTTTTTCAGTATATGAAAGTAGAATTATAACATCTACAAATGACACTACTGCAATCTGTTGAAATAACAATGATTTCCCATTGGAGAAAACTGCTACTACGACCCAAAATGAGTTATGAAATTATATTTGTATAAATAGATTAATTTGTATTAAAAGTAATACCTGTTTTGTAAAATTTGAATTAAAAAATTTATATGAATAGTGAATGGTAGTGAAGGAAGCATTGATGAAATATCTGAGCATAAGTTCCTAGGAGTATATGTTGACAAAATTCTGAACTCGGATCAACATAGATTCAATCTGTGCAAAAATAAGGGCATTTTTCTAATCAATCAGTATCTAAATTTTGGACAGCAGTGTGTAAAATTGCATACTATAGAATAATTTTTCCACATATCCTGAATTGTATTAAAGTCTGAGGGCCCCTGTTCCATGCATATATAGATCGATGTATTAGAATAATATACATATTGGATAGAAAAGCATCATGGAGAGAAATATTTAGACAGGAAAATATTCTTACTGTATTTTCATACATATATGTAGGGTATTACTACTGATTCAAAGTAATCCAAACTTTAATCCCACAAATAGTTAAATTTCTATGTCATTTATATGATACTCAAATCAATTCAGATGTACATATCAAAAGACATAATTCTAAGGCTACAGATAAGAGTGCCCATAACATGGAAGGTATGCCATGTAATAAACCTCATCTTATATAAAATTGTGTCTGTGAATAAATTCAAAGCTGTAATAAAATTATTTATATAATAAGGTATTATACAACTTGATCAATTAAATGTATAAATGTACTTTTTTTTGGAATGTACTGTATTTATGATGTAATTTGCGTGACCATAAAGTCGTGACTTTCCTGAAATCTTGTATTCTCAAACTTTTTGGCAAAAATATTATTATATCATTCACAAGAATTTCTCTACTAATTTTACAAATTTTTCACTTACAGAATTTACAAGGGTGTAGCCAGGTACGGGCAAGGGGGAGGCAGCTGCCCCCCCCCCCCCTAGCGAGACGCTGGTAAGCGCTTGATCAGAGTTTTGCCGAACCGAAGAGTAAACAATGTTAAATAACTTTCAAAAATTAATTCGGTTCGCGCGTTTTAAACCTGCTTACTACTGCTATCTGAGGACAACATACGTTAGCGAGGGAGAGGTGGCACAACACACAACGCACGCTGCTGTTGGCGTCTCTTAAGTTGCGTATCGACTATGAGCGGCTGCCGCGCGAGGCATGTTCGAGCGCGCCAAACGGTTACTTGCCGCGCGAACCATTTCTGTAGACGAGCGCGGCTGCCTCGCGTGGCAACGCAACCGAGCCAGGATTGTGCGACAGAATATCCAGGCACTGTCTTTTCGTGAAGCCACCGTGACATTTCACGTGCACGAATAGCCGCAACTTTCATTGTGATGCGTCACACAGTACTAGAAACCTAAACAAAAATGATTTGGTGTATATGGAATTGTATTTTAACAGAATACAGTATGGCGAGAAACTCATAGAAGACATGAGATATGAAGCCATCGAGGATACAATAAACAAATTTTCCGAAAATGATAATGGTAGAGTTTCTAAAACCATTAATTGAGCCAGTGTACTCAATTCGGGAGGCATTTCAGTTACTGATAAACGCTGTGACTTCAAATTTCTAGCAATTGGAGACTCGTGTACTAGCCCGCATTACCTTTTTCGAGTGTCAAAACAATCATTTTCTTGAACAGTTTCAGATGTTTTTTACGCATTGTGTGAAGCTCTAAGAATGGACAAAGATATGGTAATAGCACCCGTTTTATACTATCTTCTTAATGCTACTCAATTTTCTGTTACCATTAACTTCAACTTACTCCTTACTTAGGAAAAAGTTATTATGTTGATCCTGACCTTTGGCGACTATATGATTCGTTGATTGGAGTTTCAAGTGATGGTGTGGTGGGGATGGAGGTGATACCATCTGAGTCTGATTAGACCGCACATTTACTATTACACAAAATTTTGGCACATAGAATTGTATTAAAATGCGACTGTTTTCGTTATCCATGGCTACAAACTGTCGCTGTCCCGCGTGAGCCAACTTGAACAAAACACCGCCGTTTTAATTGCACGCGAGCGAGGTTGTGGAGGGCTTTTGCCACGTGCTTAAATACTGATAGATTGCAGGCTGACTCGACCCATGAACGCATCGGATCGTTTACTGTGACGTCTGCCCAGTGCGCTAATAAACTACTTTTATTACAATGGATATAAGAAAAAAATTTAAAAGTAAATATTTGTATTTTCAGTAAGGCTGACGACGGCTTTTAATATAGTATTATATTCAGTACCTACAAAATGTACGATTTTTATTTAATAACTATAATTAACTGCATTCGTTTGTTTTTTATTTATTTTTATTACCATCAAGCGATTGTGAAAAAGTCGATAGTGTAAGAGCTAATTTGTGACAAAATATTTATTAATCTTGAATTTACAGTATATTTGACCTAGGTGCCCAGCTTCACATTAACTTCAGTCTTATGAATTAAGTACAATGATGTTGGAGAAAGATGCTAAAACGCTGCTGGGTACCTTCCTGAAAATAACGTTTCTGTAGATGCTAAAGGCACTAATTTGAAATGAAAATTTAATCATTGTTGCTTGCAGACTTAAGTGCCACTGCTACTATATTGTAATTAATTTGTTACTTGAACTTTCTGTCACTTTAAAAATACCCATGAATATTGAAAAAAATGCTTCATCACATTATCATCAATCAGCAGCTAACGATGTTAAGAACTTCTTGTAAAAAATACCGGTCACTGTAATGATGAGTACTGCTCACCAGAAGGCAGAATCGGTAAATCGTGTCATCTAAAATA